>JAQZBX010112540.1:0-10187 GCA_029593785.1 Cabassous unicinctus | reverse complement strand
AATTAGCTCCTCTGTCCCAGCAACTCCAAACAGTTGGAGGACTGACTCTCATCTACCCCCACCAAAAATACCAAAGCTTTTTTCTCTGGAGAGAATAAAACAGACTGGGGGGGGGTGGCGCACAGCAGGCACTGTTGAGGGTGGTCGACCCCAAACCAGGAATCAGGTGGAAATTTACCTGCTGAATGTTGAAACTGAGAGCTGGGTGTATTGCCTTCAGGCATCCTTGGAGAATCTTCTCTGGGGCTCTGGACAGCTGTAGAGGAAAGAAAAAGGCATGGACCTTTGGGGTTCCCTAGGACACAGCACAGCAGAGCACCCTGCAGTGTGGGCCACAACTGGCAAATGTAAAAGGGACATAGCAGTGAACAAAACGTACACAATAAATGAAAACAGAGCAAGGAAGTCTGATACATAATAAGCGGTGAGGGCTAAGGAGGAAAGTGAAGTGGAAGGGGAAGTGGGGAGGGCAGGGAGTCAGGGGATGCATGTTTAATTTAGGGGAACCTTCACCAATAAGGGACTACCTGGGCCAAGACGCAAAGGCAGTGACTGCGTGAGCCATGTGGGTCTCTAGAGGGAGAGCATTCTAGGCCGAGGGAACAGCAGCTGCAAAGGCCCTGAGGTGCTGGCTGGAGGGCAGTGAGCGGAGGGAGGAGCGGAGGCCGAAGAAGTCCTGGGGTAGGTCCTGGGTAGACGCCGGAGGACTCATGCGTTGTGAGGATCTTGGGTTTACTCAATGCCGGACGGGAGGCCATGGGAAGGTTTGGAGCTGCGGGGCAACTCTATGGGCCTCAAGTTCAAGGATAGTGTCTCCGGCTGTGTTGGAACTTGGCAGTGATGGGGAAGGACAAGGGAGTCAGGAAGCCGCCAGGAGACAGGTGGCGCAGGCTGACTGGCAGCGGGGAAGGTGGTCAGCAGTGGCTCTAGCTCTGGGATACGTTTGGAAGGCAGAGGGGCATGAGAGAAAGGCGTCCAGGATGACGCCATGGCTTTTGGCCCGAGTGATCGGAAGCACTGAGTCATGTGGACGATGTGAAGGCTGGACATCCATCTAACAGGACAGTGATATAGCTCTATCGGGGGAGGGGCATGGGCAGCGTGCTGACTATCCGTCTACCCTGTCGGCTTTTCTCCAGAGTATTTCCCCTTTTTGGAAGCTATTTTATTTCTTTATTTTCCTACTGTCTTTCTACCTCATTAGAAAAACTCTGGGGCCTGCCACAGGGTCTGGCATGTGGTAGGAGCTCAATAAATATTTTGGAGTGTAAGGGAGGGAGGGAGAGTCAGGGGAAGGAGGGAGGGGCGGGGGGGGGGCGGGGAGGCCAAGGGCAGGTGCTGTGCCTCAAGCCCGGCCAGCACCCACGCTCCGCTCCGCGTGGCCCTGCTCTGCTCGGCCCTGCTCTGCTCACAGACCAGATGGAGATTGGTTTGTTTCTCTTAAAGAGACGTCCCCAGAGGATTTCCTTGGCCTACAAAAGGCACCCAAGGACCTCGAGCTTTAGGTGCAGGCTTGCCTTTGGCTTGCCGACTGCCAGGGGCTGACACAGCTTCCGGAGGCGGAGCGTGCTCATCCCAGCGCTGGGAAGTGCTGATCCCAAGCATGTCTACTCTTCTATGGGAAAGAGTGCTCCAGCCATTTGTCCTCGTGCCCTGGAAATCGAGGCCCCAGACCCCCAGGCCTCCCGAGCGGGCCATCCTGCTGTTCCAGGGCGGCTGTCCTTCAGAGGCGAGGAAAGGACACGGTCCCCAGAGGCATCCTTTTCCAGACCACATACCCTTGATTCCTTCATCTAGTCATTCATCCAGCAGTTTCTGAGCTCCCGGGGGCCAGGCCCTGTACTCAGGCCCCCCAGGATCTAATAAAGGGAACCAGTATTAGACGGCAAAACGTGGCTCCCGATGTGGCATCTCCTTCTTGGGGGCAGACATCGTTGTGGTCGGGAGAGCAGGGACACACGCCGCCTCCGCAGCTCCCAGGCCATCCTCAGCCTTGTCTTTCTCTCTGTAAAATGGGCCATGAGGAGAGGGACCACATCTGGCTTCTCCCCTGGCTTCTTCCTCTAGCCCCGGCCAAAGGAGAGTTATCTGTTGAATGAATGAATGAATGGTGAATGAATGAATGCAGTGTTACCAGGGTGAGCGGAGCCCGTAGTGGGTGCTTTGTGTGAGTAGGTCTGGGGTGCTCTGCCCCAGCTGGATTTCAGAGGCCCGTGGTGCCAGCTGACCTGCCCCGGCCAATCCCCAGAATCAGGCCCGGCAACCTCGAGGGTCTCAGTGAGCCTCAGCCGGGGGTGGGGGGAGCCAGAACACAGCCCACTGCCTGCCTGACGGGGCGATGTGTTCAGTGTCTGCCTCGTCCCTGATGGAGGCTTTCAAAATTAGCTCAGGCCCGGCTGGGAATTTCCTCTTCTGTTCCTAGAGCAGCCAAGGACATTTTCTGGTAGCAGCTGAGTTGGAGGCGTGGAAATCAGAGAACAGCCTCCGAGGCGTGGTACGAAGGAAGCACAGAGTCCGGGCTTACATTTGTCAGAAAATAGCATCTCAGGCCACTGAATAATTTATAGTTCATCATCCCAGTGTTTAAAAAGAGCCTTGGATCATGATGACCATCCCCCTGTCCCTCACCACCACCCCCAGAGTTGCAGAGAGGTGCTGGGCTCCATTTTAGCAGCCCAGCCCGGGCGCGGCTGGCGCGGCCGGCGTGCCGCCCTCTTGCCCACCGACAGTTCCCAGGCGACTTTGACCCGTGTCAGCTATTCCCACTACACCCGGCAGCCTGGCTTCCCCAGGCCCCCACAGGATGTCCACTGATTCCTGACTTGCAGCCATCTGTCCCAGTGTCAGGGTCTGAGCCGTTAACTCGGGGGTGCTGGGAGGGATGCGTGATGGGGCCCCCTGGGACTTGGGTCACGGGAACCTTCTCTTTCCTTCCTGGTCACACACAACCTCGAGTCCATGGCTTCTGTGCAGATGCTCTGGAGTCCCTCCTGGGGATGGCTGGGCCAGGTGAGGGCAGCAGGGCCAGAGGGTCCCTTGGGGCATTGGCCCCTTCCAGATGGCACGGGTCCCAAGGCTGATTGCCCTGGATGGACAGGTCAGACGGGGCAGGGGTGAATCCTACCTTCCTATTTTCATTCTTCTACTGAAGAAAAATCATAAGATATTGTCTATCTGTGCAGCTTACAATCCTTTAACAAATGTGTATCAGGGACCCAGTATGGCTAGTGTTATGTCACGGCAGCTGGTGATGAGCACTTTGGAGAAGAAAGCTGGGTATGCAGGAAGAAGGGCATGGGTGGGGTGAGGTTTGAGCAGAGACCTGAATGGAGTAAGGGAGACAGTAGTGTAGATACTTGGGGAAGGAGTTTTGCAGGCAGCATGTGCAAAGGTCCTGAGGTGGGAACGTGCCTGGTGTGTAGAAGGAGCTGCAAGAAGCAGACAGAAGGACGAGAGGACCTGAGGCTGGAGATGGGTGGGCCAGAGCCCCCCGGGAAGCAGAGGAAAGATTCTGGATTATTTTCGGTGTGCGTCACACCTGTTTCAGTCCTTCAAATAGTTCTTGAACTGGGCACTTTGCAAGATCTGGAGATGAATGAGTTGGTCTTTCTCCCCAGCAGCTCATTGTTGTGATGTTCAGCCCTCCACACACTTCACGGAGCCCTGAACACCGGGACATGACTCCTGGGTGGGGCAACTGAAAGCAGGAGCAGATGCCTGGCCTCCACGTCCCCCCACCCTCCCTCCAGGACACCACCTCCTGGTGTGTCCCTACTTGCCAGGCTGCTCTACACGTCCACTTTGCACCCAGCTGGCCAACCCACTCCTGATTCCTGAGTTAAATGAAATTCCAGAGAGAGGGAAGGAGGGGAAGAGACAGAGAGAGACAGAGAGACAGAGAGAAACCGAGAGAGGGAGAGACGGGGGAGCCTATGAATGAGCCTGTCTAGTTGCTTTCCCAGCACCCCGAAGCCAGCTGTGTTACAGACATAGGTTCAGGCACACCTGTCTCAGGACCAGCCCCATCAAGCCACAGGATGAAGGTCCTCCTGGGATGGAGAGAAGGGGACGAGAGTGAGCAGGAGAAGGCACGGAGAAGGGCCCTTTTCTGTTCCAGCTGCCCTGGCCCCCCACCTCCCCACAGGCCTCGCACAGGCAGGGGAGCTCATTGGTGTTTGTTCTGGGTTGAATCGTGTCCCTTGAAAAGAAATGTTCAAGTCCTAACCCCTTTATTTGGAAATAGGGCCATTTCGATGCTATTAATTGTGACATAACCGTGTGATGGAGGCAGAGATGCAAGCCAAGGAGCCCCAAGGGTTGTGGCGAGGCCGCACCAGAGCGCGATCGACCCCAGGAGAAAGCATGGCCTTGCAGACACCCAGTGCTGGACTTGCAGCCTCCGGAGCCACGAGACAACAAAGTCCTAGTAAGCCAGCCGTCGTGTGGTATTTGTCGTAGCAGCTCTGGCCATCTCAGACGGTATCCCTCGTTAACATCCCACGGCACGCCCACGGAATAATCCCCACCTCGCTTCTTGCTATTTTTAAACAAACTTTGTACCTGAAATGTCTATTTTAAAAAATTATAAAGTATTTGATGCATACAAAAGAATATATTGTAAGGGGTGTGTAAATCATGGAGCATAGTTAGAAACCATCTGTGAGCTCTCTGCCAAGCATAGAACATATTGTGCTATGTCCCTCCCTGCCCAAACCCCTCTCCCTGCCTCCCCACAAAAGTGCAGAATATTATTTCTATCACTGCCTGGTTTTCTGCACAGTTTTATCACACAGATATAGCTGTAAACCCTCTAGTGCTTAGCTGAGCACGACTTTGGGACTTTATATAAATAGAACATTCTGTGTGAGTTCTTCAGGGACTTGGCTTTTTTTTTTTTATTTTTTTTTACTCAACACGAAGTTTCTGAGATCCATCGTTGCTGATGTGCGTGGTGGTTGTACGTCTATTTTTGTGGCTGTGCACTGTCGCCTTATGGGAATGTTCCAGAATGCATCCATTCCCCTGGGAGTGGACGTTTGGGCTGTGGCCCACAGACCATTTTACGATGACGCAGCTTCTCGAGGGTATTTTCTTGGGGGAGGAATGGCTGGGTTTCGGATGTGCACATCATCAGCGCCACCAAGTCCTGGCAGAGAATGTTCTGGACCCCCACCCCCCAGCAGCGTGAGGGCGCTTCAGGCCCCGCCAGCTCTCCGCGTTCCCACACTTTTATGTTCTGCCAAGCTGGTGGCTGTTGACGGTCGCTTGTGTGACTTTCCATTTCCTGGTGATCTTTTCATGCTTCCCCAGGCGCTCCTCACGGCCTCTTCTAGGAAATGCGTTTCTGTTTGTGCAAACATTGTTATGGGGTTCTTTGACTTCTTGTTGATTTTTAGTTCTTAGTATATTTTCTCTATCAATCAGTTGTACATTTTATCGGTGGCAAATGCGTTCTCCCTGCACGTGGCTTGATTTCACTTTGCACGTGATTTTGTGAGTTCTTGATTTTCATGTAGTAGAGTATATTGGTCTTTGGATGGGTTGTGCGTTTGACTTGTTTAGGAAATTCTTCCTGCCCCTGGGTTGCAGCGATGGTCTGTAATGTCTTCTAAAAGTTTTCAAGGTTTGCTCTTCCTGGTTAAATCTCTAGTTTACTTAGAACTGGCTTTTGTGTAGGGCTTGAGGGAGGGATGCAAGTTAATTGCCCCCCAAAGGGATAGTGAATCTCCAGCACCCCTTGCTGAACAGGCTGCGCCTCCTCCCTGGCCTGCATGAGGTCAGGCTTCCTCATCAGCGCAGCCTGGGCTCTCCTGTTCCGCTCTGTGTGTCTGGCCCCACACCAGCACCAGGCTGTCTCAAGTACGGCAGCTTCACAGAAAGTCTAGCAGGGCGGCTTCCCCATCCCCACCTCCTCTAAGTCCACCCTCTTCTAAAACCAAGAGACTAGCAGCTGTCGCTCTGCACCTGCTTCCACGAGCTGCTCAGCTGTTTGTCATCGCCTTGGCTCAGGATGCTGGTCCAGGTGTCTGGAATGTTCTCTCTCCTGCTTTCCTCTGAATAACTCCGACCCAGTGGTAGACTCACATCAAGCCTCATACCCTAGAGCTTCCTGGGAACCGTCTCTCAAGAGGAGCTTGTTGTTCTCTTGGAATGATTAGGTGCCTGGCACAGTTATACCTCCCGGGCTGCTCTCTTGTTGCTGTCCACGCCACCCCTCCCCCCATAGGCCCTCCTGCCCTGCTTTCTCCCCCCTCCCCTCCCCTCGCTTCCCTCATTCATCGCATATTTGTTATGGATGAATTTTGTCACTGAAAACGAAAGGAAGAATTTTACAGCAAAACCTTTGCTGTGCCCATTTCAAAGTTCACTTTCAGAGAATCCCCTCTTCAGAGGCCTGAGCTGGGCTGGGGTCCAGGCAGGAGTATTCTTTGTCTGATTCCTTTCGTGCTTTGACTGTTTTCTTTCCGTGTGCAGTGGTGGAGTTGGGTGCCCATGCCCTGCTGCCTCTTATTTGGAAACAGGGTCCTTGCAGGCGGAATGAAGCCAAGGCTCGCGAGGTGAGGTTATCCTGGCTTTAGCGGCCCTGGATCAGTGACTGGTGCCCTTACAGGAGGAAGGAGAAGGGGACGAGAGAGACTTGGGGGGACAGTGGCAGAGCTGGGCCTGCAGGCTGAGGAGCGTGCGGGCGCCGCCGCGGCCCCTGCAGCTGGGAGAGGCCAGGGCCGCCCCCTTCAGCCGCCCGGGAGCCGCCCTGCCCACACCTGGATTTTGGACTCTGGTCCCCAAGGACCGTGAGAGAGTAAATGTCTGCTGTTTTAAGGCCCTGCATCTGTGGTCAGTTGTTATGGCAGCTGCAGGAAACTAATACACCACGCACACGTTAGCCTCAGGAGAGACCCAGGGGAGTGCGTGGAATAGCCGTCCCTCCCACACGGCAGCGGTCACGCTGCACAGCTCCTTGACACCCGTGCGGCGAGGGGCTCTGGGACCTGTCACCTCCACATTCCAGGTAAGGAAGCACCCATCCTGTCCCACCCAACCCCCGTTCAGCGTGGTTTTTCTTCTGGATCACCGCCTGATCCTGGATTTGAACCCAGATATGACCCCGAAGCCTGTGTCTGTGCTGCCCTCGCTGGAGGGCACGGTGGGCAGGGATGGGCATGGCTTTATGCCAGGCATCGTGCTGGGCTCTAGTGGCCCAGGGCCGCCTCGGCCACTGCCCCTTCTCCCAAGGGGCCGGGTCAGTGGAGCCTCTTGTCCTGCCCCCTGCTGCTTCATTCTGGGACCCAGTGCATTTGCTGTCACTCGGCGGGCTCGGGTGGGGTCACCGCGCTGACCTGACTGCAGCGGTGCTCGGCCACGTGGGGGCCGCCCCTAGCCCCCAGGCTCTGCCCCATACTCCGTGAGCTGCTCACTGGGCACCCAGCACGGTGGCTCTGCCCTCCTCTTCCTCCCGGGACGCACAGCAGCCCTGCTGCAGGCCTGGCCATGGGTGTGCCCCGACTCTCCAGCCCCCGAGCTGCAGCAGCTCTGGGAAGGGCCAGGCGTGCTGTCTCCTCCCCACGTCCCAACCCCGATGCCGCCTCCGTGGGGCCCTCGGAGCGTCCCCAGGTGGGAGCCGGCCTTGTCTCTTTCCCTGTTGCATCTGCGTTGCTGTGTTATGCGCCACTTCCCCTCTGTGGAAGGCAAGCTCCTGGAGGGCAGGCGCCAGGCCTTACTCCTGGGACACAAAAGGGCTCTGCGGCTGGAGGCTGGATGGTTGAATGCATGAGGAACTGCAGGTCGGGGGTCCAGGGCTCCCCCGAACGCCCCAGGGAGGGACTCGACATTCGTATTGACCCGTCCAGGGAGTTATGTGGATGGGCTGTCTGGGGACTCGCAAGAAGGAGTGGAGACCCCTGGTGTCTCTGGACCCTCTGCAGGGCCGGCCGGCCGGGGGCCCCGCCTGTGGGGCCGTGATGGAGGCGTTCAGGCTGGACGGACAGACGAGGCCACCGTTCTGGGCACTGGCCAGATTGTGAAGGAAATCTTCACAAGGGTGCACAAAAGACTCATGTTGGAAGTTCAGACAGATCAGGGGGTCATTTAAAAATATATAAACCCAGATACTCCACGAAGGCAGGAAACCGAAAAGCGGGTGCTGCTGAGGCATGGGGACAGATGAACATGTTTGGATTAAAAAAGGTCAAAGGCGCTAACAGCCAGGGAGGTTTGCTTTAACATTCCAGCATGTTCTGTTGATTTATGGCTGTTGCTAGGTAACAGAGTACACCCAGGTGGGTGGCGTGAGTCTGATTTTTAAAGCTACAAGCTCTGGCTCCCGACCAGAGAGTCGACAAAAAGAGAATGCCATTAATCGGGCCGGGGGGCCGGGGGGCCGGGGGCAGGATTTCAATGCAGACAGAGGATCAGGGAGCTGTTAGACGCAATTAGGGCGAAACCAGGAGTATCCGCCCACTCCCTGTTTGCCGTCCTTCAGCTGCAAGTGGAGGCGCCAGCTGCTGGCAGGCGCTTCTCTTTCAGAAACACCCGTGTGAACTCATCCTTTATTTTGCAGTCAATCGATTTAGCACGTGTCAGATTGTAGCATATCGTTGCTGGTCTGCCCAGGCTATGAAGAATGAAATCTTGCTTCAGGATGTATTGTGTTTGTTTCTACTTTATAAACAGCTCGTGCCTCTCCCCAGTGCTATCCTCTCGCTAACATGAATTGATGCCTGCTGTATGCCCTGCTGAGTGTGAACTGGAGATTGGGGGAGACAGACAATACACAGCATTGTCCTAAACGAGCACACTGGATCTTATGTTAAAAAGTGAGAAATGCTACAAGAAAGGAAACGGAAGAGTAGTGTAAAGGGGACCAGGAGTAGGGGTAGGTTGTAGAGGGGGCAGCTGCCCTTGTAAATTGGGGGGTCAGGATTGGCTTCATGGAGAAGGTGACATTTGAGCCAAATCTTGAAGGACGTGAGGGACTGAGACTTGCAGATACTCACGGGATGGACAAGCCAGGCAGAGGAGCAGCAGGTGCAAAGGCCCTGAGGCAGGTGGTGCTGTGCAGGGAGGCTGGTGTGGCTGGAGCAGAGTGAGCAGGGGGTGAGGGAGCAGATTGTGGTGGGTCTTTAGAGCACTATGAGGACACCATGGCAGGAGGAGCCGGAGACTCGGGTGAGGAGGGGGCCGCCTCTCACCCAGGCGCTGTGCAGGTGTCATGCTGGCGCCTTTATGCCTGAGCCGTGTGTCTCATCCATCTGGACTGACTGGACGAGCAGGATGAGGCCCCCAGGGGAAGAGGCTGGCAAGAGGTGGCCGAGCCTGGATTCAGGCCCTTCCCGCCGGCTCCTGTGGAAGATGGCGCGTGACCCCCATGGCAAGTAATGTGCAGGGTGGGGTGCAGGTGGGTGGAGGGTGACAGGATGGCTGGGCAGCAGGGCCAGTGCCACGGACCTACAGAGTACGATCCACCGAAGTTCAGTGTGCACTTAGGACCAAAAACGGAAGCAGGCCCCTCAGAGTAAAAGAGTAACCGTTTTTTAGGGAACTTACAAACCGGGGCTGGTCCGGGCGGCCATGGGACTACAGAATAGCGCTCCACGCCCCCCAGGGGGTCACGGGGGCTTAAGGGGTGAGAACAAGGAAAGCACAGAGCCTAGTTGGGATTTGCAAGATGGTAAACATGTTTCTTTGAAGTTACCGATGTTGCAGGATTGGGTCTAGAACAGATAAGCTGTGTGCTTAGGAATGTGCACATGGCTTTAAGTTGCATCAATAGGGAGGGTTTTTTTTTTTCCTTCACTAGGAATTTATGGCTCCTCTGGTTTATGGCCTCACAGCCAGTAGCTTCGGTTGGATGCTGGCTCCTTTTTGAGGTTTCCCGTGTGACCTCAGACAAGTCACTTAATCTCTGCGACCCTCGTTTTCCTTCCCACTCTATAAAACAGAGACGATCATAACTGCTGCACAGAAATAAATGCAATTATTAAAGGGGAATCACCTGGTACAGTGCTAGGCACAGAACAGGCACTCACTGAGCCTTCCTGTTAGGCCTGGATTCACTGAGCGGTGACTCTGATGGGGGTGGTTTAATCAGGGAAGGAAGCCCCAGGGTCCCCACTGGCCCTGGCTGGGTCAGCCAAGCCCCATCTCGGCTCCCACAGTGCCCTGAGATTTTTCTTTGACCTAGTGTATTA
>JAQZBX010112539.1:0-10217 GCA_029593785.1 Cabassous unicinctus | reverse complement strand
CTGCCATCAGCACCCAGAGCTTCCTCAGGTGGAGTAAGCTCCAGGTGCTCACGTAGAGCTGGCTAAACGACGTACTCTGCCTCGGCTGCCTTCTCTCAATCTTGCTTTCCCACGCCCCTGACCTGTTTCCCTCACCGCCTCCAAAAACCATTTGCACTCAAATTCTTGTCTGAGAGTCTGCCTCTGGGGAACTCCAAAGTAAGTCATCCCACAACAATCCTATGATGAATCCTACATCTATGACTCCTATTCCTGACAGGAAATGGAGCATATATAGAGTCTCTAGCCTTTATACTCACCCTGCTAATTTCCCCATATCAGTCCCTAAGGGAAAGATACCCAGGAAGCCAGTGTACAAGGGGCAGGTGTTTGCATATGGGAGGATTTGCATTTATAGGCAACTACGATTAGAGGAAACCCGAGACACAATGAGCCACCCAACACTGTTCCAGTCACAAATAACAGGGCTGAATCTGGAGATCTAAAATGGCAGGCAAAAGGGGGTTGAAGAGCATCCACCTGGGTGTGTTTTCATTTTGTGTTGCCAGCACCAGTCCTGACCCGCTTACCAGTGCAAACCTATGGCGGCATCTAGCATGAACATTAGGCTCAGGACGCTGGGGTGGTGCTTGCCCAACAGAAAAGCCCTCTGGCACAGAAGGGGAAATTCAAGGATCAGGCAATCCAAGGAGGAGCCTGCAGACAAGGGGGCGGCCATCCTCTCCTGACGGGGCTGAAAGTTCAAATGGAAAGTCAATGGGTTCAAGTGAGAGGAGACAGCCACACTCCCTTCCTTAAACTCTCAGGTGAAACCGACAGTCATTCTCAGGTCTGCCCACAAGCACTTGTGAGGTGTGTTGTTTTATTTCCCCAAATTACAGCTTCCCAGACCCCAGATATAACAAACTACAAAGCAAAATCCCTGGGTGACTACACATTTAAAAATCCACGGGTAGTTCTGATGCACAAACCAGAGATGCGCCTGTAGGATCAGAGTTTGAAAAAACGTTGACCTGCTATGGTATAAACAGATACGTCGTTTTTCCTTTGCTTCTTAACCAAATGTTTCTGATAAGAAGTCAGGAATGATTCTCAAAATTCTGATAAACTCCAGCGTCAGAGAGCATGGTTTGCTTACCTGTCAAAATCGATCCCCTCTCAAAATGAATGTGTTTCTCTGTCACTATGTGGAATGATCAAGAATTCTTAAGAAATAAATGGACTTTCAAGGATGTTTATGATTTCCCAGTATGCTGCATCCAGGGAAAATGTATTTGTGTGGGTAAACACATGGCAAATGTGCATGGTATAGATTTTGACTTATGGCCAGATGCTTTTCTGTGCTTTCAAACCCTGAAGTCATGAACTCTCGTTGACTACAAATAACGTATGCAGAGAAAGAGATGGGCTGAAGGAATTGTTCTCCATCCACAATTACTCCCTTGGAGTTTTGAAGTCTATACTTAAATATTACCAGCTCAGCGCAATGATTGGTCAATGACTAAGTCTACATATAACTGCAGTATTAGCTCAGGGCATGATTTACACATGATTCTTTTTCTGTTGTAATTGGTGACAGAGTCCCGGCAATGAACCCAGCATTTTACAGAAAAGTTGATCTTGGGCCAAAGGGCTGGCTACAGTCTAAAGTAAGACATATATATGACACATACATACAGAGAGAGAGAAAGAGAGAGAATAAACAGCTGGATGGAATAAAATAGATTGGGAGAGCATTTTGTCCTGCCTTATCAGATTTTTTATGCTTGTGTTAAAACTTAGAGAGATACCAGGAGGAGAATCACGGCTCTGTCATTTAATGGGCCACGCACCTCCTCTGAGCCTCAAATGAGAGTGGTAGTATCTTTACGTTGTCATGAAGGGTAAATAAAATACTACGTGTAGAGATCATAGCTCAGTGGCTACACATTATAAGCACTTTCATAAGCTTAGTTGTCCAGGTCACATAGACTTAGTCCAAACAGCATTATTTGGCACAAAAACGCAGACATGGAGTTATATGACCAAATTTTGCAATTATTTTAAGGGTACATTTAGAAAGCTTCATTTAGAAGCAAATATGTAAAGTAAATAATCTAGAAATCATATATCATGCAAAACATATTTTCTAATTATATTTTGCTTCATCTCCTAATGTTCAATAACACACACACACACACACATCCCCACACACAAACACATACACAACATGGCCTATAAACCCTGCAAACCCTCCCTTGCCCCCATGTAAATGACACTTTGTCATTTTTATTTTTTAATGGATAATGAGTTCCATGCAATAATTGCCATTTTTCTGCCACCCCGTTGTCCCCTGCTGCAAAAGATCTAATCTATTCAGAGGATGATAATTGCAGAGCTGCTGAGAGAAAAGAAATCACGGCATCTCACCGCTGTTGTGCGCTTCCAGCTGTGAGGCCGAGTTGACAGCAACCTTGCAGAGAGAGCAGTACAGAAGCCGTTTTGCTTTTTCTTCCTCCGTCTCCGTGGAAGGACACGAGCTAGTGCCAGTGGCTGTCGTGGGGCTTTTTTCCACTTTAGAGGTGATCTCAGTTGTCACAGCGCTGCTCTTGCGAATTTCCACACTTGTTGTCGACGGTACTGCTGGTGTCCCTGCGGGGTTGTCTGCATTCAAAATAGCATAGAAAAAAGGGGACATAAGCAGTGGCTTTATCTTCCCCTATTTGGAAATGTAGCACTAATATTACGTTCTGCTAATATATGATAAGAGAAGCTTGCAATTGTTGTCTGCCAACTCTGTGTCAATCATCTCATAGGGAAGCTTACACAGACAGCCACATTTAATTTCATATATTGATATAAAAATTCAGGCAATTCTTGAAAATACAAATACATTTTACAAATATTCTATGGGGTAAACATACCTATGAATTTCTCTTGTTAACATATGGCTTTAGTAAAATAATATTTGTATTGTACTCTATCTACATATTTTTCTATACCATTGACTTTTTAAGAGATGAAGGATAAAGCTTTTATGATGCTTTCAATTTTTCTTTACTACTTGTCTTTCCATTTTCTTTCTACAGTTCTTCCTTCAAAAAAAAAATGGCTTCTGATCCTCTTGTATATGTTAGTGAAAAACAACAACAACAACAAAAAAGGAACCTTGATACCATATTGCTTTGTACAGATCAGCAGGTCAGAAAATTATAGTCCCTATTGACAAAGAGTTTTATATTTAATACCAGGTTTAAAAAAACCATCACTATCCAAATAAGAGGAATTCTTGTTTGGCATCTTATTAACTGTGTGCTCTGTACCAGGCTAAGTGTGGGTAGTTTATGGCACAAGCATTAAAATTCCAGTAGCCCCAGAGAACTCTCAGACTGGTCACATGATGTTAAAATCCCATTGTTTCAAGAGTTTGATGACCAGGAAAGTGTTGAGGCAGAGTAATCCTAGAACCCTTCTGGCTCGGAAGTCCAACTCTAAATCTGGAGAGGTCAATCTCCAATGTGAAACTACCCCAGCTCTAACTTTAATTGGGTACACACAGCTTTCCTCCCAAATGATGGTAAATATGCAATTTTTATTAGCAATTTTTAACATATCCAATAATGAGCTGCAAATGTTCTCTATGCTCATATCCTATCTACTCTTAATAGCACTTTTTTCTGCCTCCCAGCTGGTTCTTGACCTCCTGTTCAAAATATTCCCAGGCTGCCTTCTCCAGCTACAGCTGTTGTTGGAACTGTTTCTCATTCCATATGCCGCTACGGTCACTATTTAGTGCCACACTGAGAAAATTCATGATAAATGACTGGGTTGCGGTGGTGTCTGCATAAGTGCTTACTTCCGCTGGCTTATATCATCAAGAATTGACTGCAGTTACAAGATGCCTGTTAACTTGGATATCCCCCTTTTTCCAGGTGTAGAGATGGAACTATGGGCCAAGTTATCCATTGCTTCCTTCCTAATTATGGTTTCAGAAGTTTTAGTGAGTAAAAAGAGAAATGGGCCCTTGTTGAAGACTGTTGTGTAAGGTGATGATTCATCTGGATCGTATTTCCTTTGCTTGACACTTCACGCACTTGTAATCACTTATTTAGCTGCTAAGATCATCAAGTAAGTCACTTTTAGTACCATGAGAATATCAACCAACCAGGTAAAAGAAAAATCATACTTTAATAAAGGCTCTAACAGCTAAAGAAAAATAAATAAAAATAAAACTATTCTACCACCAAGTTTTGCCACCAAAGTACATTTATTCCCTTGAACACTGGAAGGTTCACCTCCTGAGTAGTTTTTATTTGAACACTACAGAATCAATATTAAAATATCAGATAATAACCCAGAAAATATCTCTGAGAACCCAGAGAGGGCAGAAAACAAAATGACTACTTTAAGATGCTCTAGTAGCTGCCCATTGTCCCTGATAAACCAGAAACAATTTCTGAAAGCAAGTGTATATCTGTTTGTCCATATTTAACAAATGGACAGCTTATTTGTTAAATGTTTTATATACAGTCTTTCATTACACAAATTTGTGCAAATGAGGCAATGCAGGAAGTTAAGGAAATTTCTCAAGGTTACACAGGTCATATACATTGAGCCAGGCAAAGCTTTTCATGGAATGAGCACATAAGAGATTTTGGGAAAAATAAAAATGTTGTGAATGATGCTTTCATCCATGACTGTGATTCTTCATAGTAAGGGCAGAAGCAGTGGTGGGGGAAAACCACTAATTTTTCTTATAGTCAGTTCTACGGGGAGTAACAACTGTAAATGCAGATATTATATTCAAACTTATGGCAGCCACATGCTGAAACTAGAGAGTCATACGGTGGGCATTTATTTCATTGAAATCTACCATCGTAAGGATACCAGTAATACCCTACTTCTATCAGCATTTTCTCTAGCTTGCCAATGTTTATGTCTTGGTCTGAAAATTGTTACATAGCATAGATTTTAATAATCCTAAGCTAACTTTCCTACTTAGTGTGAAATTTGTTAACGAAAGTATAGAATAAACAAAACCTTGAATCTTCAAATCCCTGTGACACCTGCATCAGTGCCTGAATTCAAAGGATAATGTAAATTTATTCCAAAGATGCCACAAGATTAGAGATACCAGATTCTCCATGCCTTATGTGAAGTCCCTTGCATGAGACAGACTTCGGGGAATTAGGACCAAAACGCTTAAGTTCCATCAATTCTACCTGGTAGCACACATAGTTGAGCAAAGATCTGTTATTTTCTTAAGCATGCAGTTAATGTGAAAGAAATACAGTTATATTTTTAATTGAAACATAATACAGCTAAATCTTGACTCCAAAATGTAGGATTACCAATGATTTATAACGAAATATGGATTTTCAATTACCTTTGTTGTATCGTGGTAAAGGTGGATGTTTTAAAAATAAAAACGTAAGGTAAATATATTTTAAGATTATGCTGCATTCAAAGAGAACCAAATATTTCATATATTTTATATGTATATATTGTATATGAGAGGTATGTACATAGCAAAGAGATTCTCCTTATTATAGTAATTAGTTTTCATTTAGTTTTCATTTGATTATTCTTATCTACTCATTAAAATAGAATCAAATCAGTGATCATTTTAATGACGTGATAAGAATGGCACTTTACCTCTGTAGTCTTCTTTCCCCAAACCCATAACCCTTGCTTACCCACGAAAAAAAAACCCAAAACATCAGACAGACCTAAATTTAAAGACATTCTACAAATTACCTGACCAGTACCCCTCAATATGTGAAGGTCATCAAACCAGGAAAATCTGAGACCCCGTCACAGCCTAGAAAAACCTAAGAAGGCATGACAAGTAAATAGAATGCGGTGTCCTAGATAGGATACTGGGACAGAAAGAGGCCACTAGGCACAAACTCAGGGACTTTGAATAAAGCATGGGATTCAGTTACTAATAATGTGTCAATATGGGTTCGTTACTTGTGACAAATGTACCATATAAATATACGATGTCAACAGTCGGGAAAAGTGGGTGCAGGGAATACAGAACTCTCTTGCAAATTTTCTGTGGATCTAAAACTATTCTCAAATTATATTTTATTAAATGTTAAAGAATAAAGAATTATAACTAGTCAATAAATAGTGCCATTATTCCAGTTAGTGGGTAGGATCCCAGTCAGAAGGAATCTTAATGGTTTTAGAGTGTAGCTTTCTTGGTTTTTAGATAAGGAAGTTTCATTAAACTTGTCAAGGGCAAACAGTGCTGTAGGGTAGAAGCTAGGACTGGATGCATCAACTTGCGACTCCACATCAAGTGTCTGCTTCCTTCACTGCAGTGACTCCTGAATCCAAACTTCATTCCAATGGCATTTATTAAGCAGCTATTCCGTTGCTAGCTTCCATGCTGAGCCCCAGGGGATATGCAGCCAATAAGCATAGATCATGCATTTAAGTGCAATACAATTCATTAGAAATGCAAATTGTTGCAATGCAATTGTTAAATGCATTGATCATGCATTTAAGTGCAATACAATTCAATTGTCGTCTCACAACGACAAAATAGTAATACCCATAATAATACTTAATCTGTTTGTTCATTGCCATATCCCAAGTACCTTTCGTGTATTAAGTACTATTATCACTTGTATAACTTACATATATTAACCATTATTAAAACATGTATTATGTGTATTAATCCCCAGCGTTTAGATGTGTCAATTCATTTAATCCTCATAAAAACTCTAAGAGGTGATACTATTTTTATTCCATCTTACAGAAGAAACTGAGGCAGGGAGTGATTTGGGAACTTGTTCAAGGGCAGAGCTGGCAAAGGGCAGAGCAATGACTGGAGCTCAGGCAGTCTGAGTCGTGACTTATTGTGCATTGTTGAAGATTACATCTTAAACATCTGGCTTTAAAAGAAACTAAACATGGTCAGGGCTAACCATATATGTCAAATCATGATTTATGTGAAAGTATCAAGTGACTTGAATACATTTATGAGGAGGGGAGAGAAGAAAAACTGACAACTCCCAAATAAGCTCTCGTGCAAAATGGTAAGAGTTCTGTCCTTTGAATAAACCACAAGACTTCCTCATTGCATTTTTGTTTAAAAGATGAAAAACTAGGATAAATACTCATTTTTCTTAATGTCCTCAATGGCTGATTTGGATTTCTTTGCACTATTCAACCAATGACCCTCTAGAAACAATGTATGTGACAGGGAGTTGAAAATAAGAGGTGAGATTCTCAGAGTAGAAAATAAGAAGAGAAAGGCTTGAGGTGGTTTGGGCTTGAATTTCTGTTCTGGGTTTTTGTTTGTTTGTTTATTTTTACCAGCACCCTGTAACAAATATTCATTATTGCACTGGCACTATTAGGCTTTGGTATCAAAACAGATTGCCAACATTTTGTGAAATGGGACTTCAGTTGAGAATGAAACATATCAGTATCCAAAGTGGCCAATCTGTGGACCTCAACTTTGTAGAAAACAATGTAAAAATATCTTTTTAAATCCATAAAGCATAATAAAGGATTCCAGAATATATCAACAACTTGAATTCCAGATAATAAAAAGGAGCAGTCACCTAAGTCACATGGTCTAGATAAGAAATTTATTCTACTAGTTACAGATCTCATAACCCAAGTGGGAAAACCAGAAGTTATTAAGGGTAACAGAAAGCAATTTTATGACCCAAAGATGCTCATCATGTTTTCTTGTAGATGGAAGACTCAGAACTGCAGCCAATTTATTTTCTACTTCCTTGTGTGAATTCAAGTCTCAACCAGGCTTGCTAGCAAGTGAGCACAACAGCTGCTTCCTCTTAAATATGCTGACATTCTGAAGCCTAAAAAGGTGCTTTATGACACACACACAAATCACGAGCTTTTAGACATTATTACTGGTGTTTTATTCCTATTAACTTTATTTCATTTAGCCACTGTTTGTTGAGCACAGTGCTGCCCTTAGATTCCAGTAGGACCAAGAGCTCTGCTCCAGCAGCTTTGGGTTCTACGGCTTTGAGGGCTCCGTTTATCACAAACCATTGGAACACAAAGTCCTTTTACGTTTGTAGTTTTGGGTCTTGTAGGAAAATTTTAGAGAAGCTCAGTGGCCAGCTGAGCACAGGAAATATGGGAGAGGGAAGTGCCAACTGAGGTCAGAGAAACCAGAGAAAGAGTGGTTGCTTTTGGTCAAATCTGGTCTCCCAAATCACCAAAAGGTGTGTCTTGGCAGACAAGGTAAGGGTACCCCAAATCATTCTGTCTCTCCCCTCTGTTAGGGTAGCATAGTCATAGGAAGTGCTTAAACTGCCTGCAATCCTGAGTCTACAAAGTGAGGTTGGGGAAGGGACCCACCCACCCTGGCCACCTGAGCTGGGTGGGCCCAGTGTTCTTGTACATCTGCTACCACTGGTGGGGCTCATGGCTGACCCAGGTGGGGAGACCCCTTATCCTCCAGGTCACAAGGACTATCCCTGGGAAAGAGGCTGTGGGCTGCTGGGTGAAGCCTAAGGTATAACTTGTAAATATTTAAATGTATGGCATTCGGTTCTCCACTTGTACTCTTTCTCTTGTCCTGAAAACTTTCAGGGTGGGCCCGATTGAACCTTGCCCATGTGTCAGATCCTTTGCTAACAAGAAATAAGTAAGTTAAAATGTGTACTGAAAAGTGATTTGGGCTCTAATAAGATAACATTTGAGGGATGTGTTCTCTTTAAAGAGGAGGAAGAGGATGTGTTACTAAAAAATATTAGAAAACAGAAGTTGTACTTCAAAATCTGATTTTATCATCTCTCCGATGGCCTGTGACTTGGAAGTGAAATGGAAAACAATGATCTGCTGTACTTTAAATCAAATGGCAAGTTCTGCCCTAGAGAGAGTTGCATGAAACTTAGCGTTCTAAGGGATCAGGTAAATAATTCTTTCTACCTTTACATCACGTGAACCACATTCCCATATCTTGCATGTTTTAGGAATTAGAGGAAGGCAAGAGATTTTTAAAACTTAACAACAACAACAAAAAAATTCCAACTGCAACTTAAGAGGTGCTTTCCAAAGTTGCCCAATTTATGATTAGCTTGAGGCTAATTATGTTAAGAATCGATCCATACACAAAAATAATGGTTATCTGTTGAATTCACATCATGCCATATATAACATATGCAGTTTAGAACATAAGCAGAATAAATTATTCTGATGAGAAAGTACTTAAGACAGAGCCTATTAAAAAAAGGTAATTCAACTTTTGGATTTCCCTTTTGAGGCCAGGGACCATTTAGTTTCATAGAGACTGGCCATTTTCTAGGAGGAGTGTATGATTTGAGAGGGAAACATTCAGACATTTTCATTTTATATGATAATTTATCCAAAATTCAGACTTTTCCTATCACTGGCTCAACTTTTGGGGTAAGAAGAGTACAGAATCAGGTGACCAGGCTACAGCATGGTTGCAGAAGCCATGAGAAGGAGTGATCTGAGGCAGGTCTTCTTTGACTTGGGGCAGGTAAGAGAGGGTGTAACTGAGGAGAAGGCAGGAGAGACAAGCAGAGGGTCCTGACATGCAGAGGGCTCAGCAGGAACTGCCCAGTGCCCTAGCGAATTAGGCTGGATCCAACAGTTGGCCCATCAAACCGAAGCTGCCGTCTACTTTATAGCTTCAAACACTACTTCTCTGAAATGTCCTTGACCTTGAAATAGACTTCTCTAGCTTGAACTTGGATTTCACCAAGTCAAAGCAGGCATACTTTCTCTAGGCAATGGTCACACATGCAAAACCGCCAACAGGAGATGTCAGGAGGTGTGAATGAGTGAAGCAGGACAACAGACTATGGCAGTTTTAGGAGCTACGGTACACTGGGAGCAGACAGCTCAGCACATGGGAGGTAGCCAGTCTGCTGTTTTAGAAATACATGTCCAGTTTACCTGATGTTTTGATTACTGCTTTGGGAAAAGCCAGAAATTTTTTAATGTAAAAGCTACAAATTTCAAATGTTAGCAACTATATTAATATATATATATTATATAATAACATAAATTTATTTTAAGAGCTGAATGGATCAAAACCTTCCTTGTGGTCTAAGTGGGCTATTGGCTGCCAGTTTTAAAATGTGCCCTAGGGACACTGTGCCTGTGATCCCAAACATGGCTCATTTCCACGTTGGGAGAATCTGGTCATGCAGCTTGACTTAGGGGCTCCCTCAAAGGGCAAGGGAGAGAGCAGCTGATGATTAGAGTTTTTTGTT
>JAQZBX010112538.1:0-10189 GCA_029593785.1 Cabassous unicinctus | reverse complement strand
GTTTAAGCAAATTGTTTTCTATCTGGCTCATAAATCATCTCTGAATGCAATCTCAAAGGACTATCATAAATGCTCAGACTCTAATTTCAAAAAGAAACAAACAACTCTAGTTATTCAACATAATGAACATTTATTGTGCCATCATCACCAGGCTGCATGCTAGACTCTAGTGATGCATACATTATCTGCATCGCCCCACCATATATTGGTCCCAGAGTAAAACATGGGCCATCTAATTTACCATAAGATATTAGTTTCTGGCATTACCCCAACTGAAATCATTTAAAGTCATTTTCTTAGGATTCTTGGATGAATTAATGGCACTGACTTGGAGAAGAGAAATGTTAGACCTTTCCCACCAGCCCCCAAGGCCTATCTAGTAGGTGACATGAGCAGATTTCTATTTATCCATTTCCCCACCCGCAGCACTCTGCTCAGCTGTGCTGAAAGCCCCTGGCCTATCCTCTAAACAGGAGGTGGAGCTCAAACTTCCATCCCTCCTTTCTTCCTCTGGTTAACCCTCACCTCTGGGTCTGCTCTTCCTTTTAGGTGCCCATTCAAACCAGAGCTGCTCTTCCTCTGTTTTAGGTACATCTGTATACCTGATTTACTCTGGTTTATTCTTGAATGTACTCAAGATGGTTCTTGTGTGCCTGTTGGATGTCATAAGCTATTGGTGGTGCATAGGGTGGTCTTGTCTTTTATACTGAGTGACATGAGGAGGCAATAGAGAATTTTGAGCAGGATGACATGATCTCTCTTATGCATCTAAAGCATCAGCCTGATGTATCACATATAATATCTGATATGTCTACTTCTTCCAAGCATATCACCTTGCCGCAAGAGCAGAAACCATGAAAAATGGATCACTGTGTACCTAGTAATCAGCCCAGGATTCTCCAAATATTCATCAGGTTCCTCAAAAATAAGCCTCATTCTTTATAGTGATACTGAAAAGAGAATGAAGGGTTGGTACTTCCCTGTGTTTGCCTGTTGCCACTCACATAGAATTTCCTAGGGTTATATGAAATGCTGAACATAAAACTTCTGGCTTGGAGTAATTACTCTAAAAATGCTGATTTCTCCCCCCATGTCCAAACATAAAATAGTCTCACCAAGCATTTCATCCCTTAAATAAAATATGCAAGAACTGGGAGAGTCTACACAATTGTAACGAGGGCAGGCAGACATTTTTGTGTTCTCCAACCAAATAGAAATAAGTGTGTTCGCAATAATAATCCTAGAGAACGCCTCTGCTTGCTGCAGGAAATCAAGAAATACGTGCTAGTTCTGTCAAATAAAATGGAACAATAATGGGTATTCTGGAAAAGTAATAAGCCTCTCTAGAAGCAAAATTGTCATTTCTTTTCAATCTGGTCTACCTAGTGTTGGGCTTTTATATTTTAAAAAGTCCTCATTTATGCTACATCATAATTACAAATACCCCTTCTGCTTGCTTCTGCGTTGGGTGCATTGCTTATTTGTGCACACTCATGGAGGTAGAGGTGAAGGACAAGGAGATGGAGCGTTCTGTGCATGGTGGCGGGTAGACCAGAATCCACATGGTACACATGCGGTGCAAGCACCCAACAAGCACTTGTTATATTGATTGCTCTGATGCAAAGGGGGTATAGAGACAACTAGTGTGACATTGCACCAGATTGCTTTAATTATGAAATAAGTAGTTGCTGGATAGTAATTGCAAAAAGAAAAGTCACCGATGCACTTGGAAAATACAAAATTGCAGAGATATATTTAGTTTAGAAGGCATGCATTATGCAGCATTAAAAGTAGAAATCATGCCATCTTACATATTTTCTTTGGCCTATTTGTGGGAAACTGGCAATTTATTTGTTTTTAAGATAGTTTTAAGGTGACTGCTGTTTGTAAATCCCTACTCATTACTTTGCTTTAAAATCTTCTCCCTCTTTTTTTCCTTTCAGTCTGAGGATATTTGATCTTGGCTTCAATAATTGAAACATTTTCCATTGCAAAGAGGGTGTGTTTGTGTTTTACTATAACATTTCCTTTTCTGAGCAAACATTTGAGTTGTTCAAGTCATAGTAAAAGAGTCTTTTGCTGAAATAAAAACTGTGCATAGTGTATCAATGCTTGTTTTTAAGAGAAAGAGGCCATTCAGAAATCCCTCCTTACGTATTCTTGAAGATAGAGTTGTGTGAAACACTTGTGCCCTTGCTTTATATTTTTATGCTCTATTTCCTTTCCACCAATAGACCACAGAAATGGCCATATGAAATACTTTTCAGAACATTGATTGATGATGACCCTAATCATACCTTTATTGAAGGGAAGTCAAAAGGAAGGAAAAAACAGTATTCAAGGATGCAAAAATCCACCCCACCTTGCTCATACTAGGGTGTCTAAGAGACGTGGGAGAAAAGAATCCCTTGCCACCTCCTTCTAGCTGAAGCAGGGTTTGCAAGAGTTTCCCTTTTTCTCCCTCTCTATCTCCCTCTACTCCCCACCTCCCACCCCATAATTTGGGGGCTCATAGGCAGCAAGAAAACAGTGGGATGGTCTCCATTATCATTCCCAAGTTACAGTTGCTCTTGTAGTCCTTGTAACTGAGAGGAAAGGGATTCCTTCCAAGTGCCTTGGTTTTTTTATGGACTTAAGTGTAATTTGCTCTAGGCACCGTCTTCAGTGTTAGTGATGAAGTCGACACTGCCCGTCTTTCCTCACCAACATTGACAACCCAAGCAAAAATGACTTCAGGGGTGGTGTATGAACTATGCATAGAAAGCTACCTCTTTACTTTATGTTGCATATTGTTTTTCATTCATACCTGCATTCCTCAATAGACTTGCCAGACAAGGCTCTTGATGGTTTTGTCTGTTTCCAAAATCAAACCTTTATCACGGTACCAGGATTTACTGCTGCAAAGTTCAGTAACAGTCCACAAGACCACCCTTACTTAAGACATCACCTGCAAGTTTGGGGGTGTCCAAGAGCCCCCCTCAGTTTTAATAATGTGCTACAAGAACTAGTAGAACTCAATGAAACCTGTTATTTTCACAGTTAAGATTTATTACAGCCAAAGAATATAGATTGAAATGAGCCAAGGGTCGAGGTACATGGGCAGATCTAGGCAGGTTCCGAACGTGGAGCTTCCCATTGTCCTCTCCCCATGAAGTTGTGGACAACATTGTGTAACAATACACATGTAATACAGAAGCCCACCAAGCCTTGGGGTCCAGAGTCCTTATTGGGGCTCAATCACGTAGACACTCTTGATGCCCCACATGACTATCCTCAATCTCCAGCCCCTCCAGAGGTCAAGCTGATACCATTTGACCCAAAGCCCCCATCATAAATCACATTATTAGTAGACTATCTGGCATGACCCAGAGCCCCCAGGTAAACAAGGACACTTTTATGAGGCAGGACATTCCAAGAACTTAGAGATTACCTCCCAGGAGTCAAGCGCCAAGGCCAACCCTCTCTTTGGGGAAGGTTAAATTCTTTACTGCACAGCTACTTTTGAAGTTATCTTAAAGAGCGGCATGCCTTTTGAAGATGGTTTCAAAGAAAAATTGTCAATATTTTGTGAGCAATGATAGTATTGTTCAAAGAAACCTATTATATGCAAGGAAGTACATTCCAGGGGTGAAATCTTATTTTGGGCTATAAATTCATTTTAATTGCATGATATTATAGGAACATTTCACATAATACTTAAATAAGACTGTTTACATTTTGAAGTTGGTGATTTCTTCTCATTTCAAAGTTGTGCAAGTAAATGGCCTTGTCCATATGCTTTTGCAAGCTTAAAACCAAATGCATGCCTACCCTGGGAAAGTCCAACAAATTTCCAAAAGTTTTAACCAGCAGTACATAGCTAACATTAGTAAATCATGATACCAGAATTGTGTGTTGAGAAATGTTATTTGTTTAAAGATGTCAGTTCAAAGCCATGCCCTGTTTCTTTGTATTCAGAATTTATTCTGGCTTTTTTTTCCCCCAATATAATAACCTTTATTTTTAAAGAGGTTTTAGATTACAGAAAAGTTACATCGAAAGTATAAGGGATTTGCATATACCCCATCCCCTCCCCCTCCCACATCTTCCCCTATTAATTAACATCTTACAAGTGTGTGGTACATTTGTTACAATTGATGAATAAATAGTGAAGCATTGCTACTAACCAAGGTCTATAGTTTACATTGTGGTTTACATTTAATTCCCTGTGTTCTATCTATTGTTCTCTCCCCCTTCCCTCAGAACCTCTGGTAACCACTATCTTTGTAATAATATTGCATGTTCTTCCATTAATACAATATTAATAAGTTTACTTTGTCCATGGTTGCATTCCCCCCTTTTGTTTGTTCATTCCTCAACCCTGAGGATTCTGGGATGGTGATGCCCGCTCTGCTTCAGACTGAGAGGGGGCTTAGATCTTATGGGGCAGATGGAAGGAACTGTTTTGCTTGCAGTTGTAGGTGCTCTGTTTTAAGGGATGGGGATTGTCCAGAACCATCCATCATTTTGTTCATTGTCCTGGGCATGTCCGATGAACTGGAAAGTAGGTATTAACTGCAGCTCTTCTGAGATTCAGGGCTCAACCAGCGTATGAACAGAGCAAAGATTTAAGTCTCTGAGACATATATTTAATGGGTATAGTAGTATTTATAGGCTTAGATAAAAGGGGTAGAAGAATCGTGTGTAGGGAAATTTAAAATGAGTCTAACTCTGTTACATTGGGGAAATAGGCTGTCATAAATTCCAAAGTAAGGCCCACTGACAGCATGCTGATTTCAAGGGGTTGTGCCTTGCCTGTAGTGGCTGGATGGCTCTAGAGCCCTCAGGAGCACCCCTATTTGAGGCTTTGTTCACAGTGGCAGTTAGTGAGATCTGCCTGAGACATGCATAAGTGTAACCTCTGGAATGACCTCCCAACTCATTTTGAAATCTTTCAGCTGTAAAAACGTTTGTATTTGATGTTTCCCCCTTTTGATCAAGGTCTTTTTCCAAATGCATCTCTGGTTGGTGTTTGGTATTAATCCCTCGACGCGAGGGAGGCTCATCCCTGGGAGTCATGTCCCATGTGGGGAAGTGGGGGGTAGGCAGTGCATTTATTTGCTGAGTTTAGCTTAGAGAGAGGCCACATTTGAGTAACAAGGAGGTTTTCAAGAGGTAGCTCTTATGCAATGGTTATTATTAGGCTAAGCTTCAGTTTTACAAGAATAAGGTTCCTAGTTACATGCATTAATATTGAGGGCTTGACATAGTGGTCTGGATTCTTTTATTAGGCACTGCCTATGTTACTCGAGAGATTCTCACTCCTCTATTTGAGAAGGTAGCAGGCTCCCCAGGGAGGGAGTTTAATATTTTGTTGTTTATTGTGTGGGTCTCCACCCACTGAGATCACACCCTAGGATAAGATGAACCATTCAAATTCCATAGATGCATGCCCCAGGTGCACATCCCCCTACCACCGACACCCTGCACCAGTAACTCTCCCGTGCCATATTTGCCAAACGAACAGTCCCACAATAGTATTTTCAACCACAGACCTCTACCTCCCCAGAGTTCACCTGTTCCTTCCCCCAGCCCTCCCTGAATTTCCATGGATAGCCCAACCCACTCACCCCCAACTCTGCCCACCCGCACACTCCAGCACCGTCGACCCCACTCACATCCCTGCACCACCATTAAATATTCTGGCTTTCTTAACATATTGAAAGAATATTCTTGAATCTCTGCTTCTATTTACTCACCACTTAATTTCTTCTGGATTGAGACTTAATTTCTTCTGGATTGAGACAGTTCCACAATCACCAGCCTCAACTCCTTCGTCACCAAATCCAATGGCCACGTTACTGAGTTTGGACTCGTCGGGGGTCCTGACCCCGTTGGCTCTGCCTTCCGTCGAAACATGCTCCCCAGCTTGGCCTCTGGTTAACTGCATTTATCCAGGAGCACTATTCCTGGTGGTGACTTCAGACCCTCCAAACCAGTGTTTATCTGCAGAGAGGGAGACCCCATTAATTATTAGGGTTGCAATCCCAGGAAGATGAAAAGGGATGAATAAGTAGCTGGGTGAGCAGACTGCTGAGCTCAAGGCCTTGAGCTGGCCTCTGTGAGCCAAGGCACAGGGACTCCAGCTCTCCTGTCCTGACATTGTCAGCCTGGCTGCCCAGCACTTTGGGCAAATACTCCTCTCGTCCCAGAGTTGGGGGCCTAGCTGGCAATTCCAGGAAAGTTGGCAAGTCTAAATGCACCTTCCCAAGGCCTACCCGTGCATCACAGACCTGCTCTATAAAATGTGATTTTGGTTCGTGACACTGCTTACTCGTGACCTGAAGTCAGGATTCCGTAGAGATGAAAAGCCATCAAGTCTCTTATTAACTGGATGTAAGCACACATATATCTATATATTTGCACTGCCAAGTCCCCAGAGAATGAGAGTTAAGTAAGTTTCCGAGTTCGGAGAATGTTTCCCCATTACCGCTCTGCTGCTCCAGCTCTCTACAGAGAACACAACAAGCAGGGGTCAAGAGACAGTTATGCCTGGTATTGAAGCCGGTGCTACTTTCTGGTCCCAGAGCACCATATTTTCAGGCGGCCGTACTTCGCCCCAAAAAAGGATGTCAAAATTGCGAGGCAGATAGTATCCTGTACGAAGAGAAATACAACAATGCTAGGACTCCAAACTCATGTCAGGGCAAATACTTCCCATCATAGAATTGCAAGAAAGAGCTGCAAGAGCAAACTCCTCGTTTGTAATGGAATATAGCAGGCTCTCACTAGGGCTTTATCAAATTCAGGAGTGAATCGGTGAATGGAACTTGAGTCCTAATAGTTAATGACAACTGGGGAAAAAAAATGAGTATATTGCCTAAATTCCCATTCCAGTATTCTTTCAACTACACTTTGAAAATACCTCCTCCCCTTAAACAGTTCCACAAAATAAGTAGAAATACATGGCACTATTACACAAGAGTCTTTGGTATCCCACAGTGTACACACACGATGTGTATAAAAATTACAACTGTAGTATATTCTAAATCGGCCCTATCTGAAACTTTTATGTAAACTAGAATACAGATGAAACATTTAACCATAAAAGCTTTGATGAGTTTACTTGTATTGTCCATGTTTCATTAACAACAACAAACTTTTTTTTTTTAACTTCAGGTAGAAGATATATTAAGTCCCCATAGGAATTTGAAGTAATATTTCCTTTTCCTCCTGATGAATTTCCCATAATGGCATCAATAAAGTCACTATTTTTAATATACCCCAAACTCTGCCTAGGGGAAACTCTTTGATCAGTGTCTCCTTGGCAGGGTTGCTTGCCTATGAATGTTCTGCCTCCTTGTTAATTTCACATAGGTGGGTCCCCATTTGGAAAGGGTGGGAGAGACCATATAGCCTTCTGGGATGAGAGTGACCCAAAGAGCTGAGCACGAGAACACCAACGGGAATTGTCTCTGTCCATAGCCCATACTATGTGATCAAGGTCAGTGTAAGAGGCCCAGTCTGTTCCATGGATTTCTAAACAATCTCTTTTCATTATTTCTCCCTTACCAGTCTCATTATCAATAAAATATATTTCAACACGCACAGCTCCACATATCCCTGGGGAGGACGGGTATAGTATCATTAGTTGACAACAGAAAAGTGACATTTTACCTGAAATCTACCTTTATGGATTTTCTTGCAAATTGGATTGACAGCTTCATAGGGCTAATGCACTTTTAAGGTGGCGTTGAGCCTCCACAGCAATAATGTTGGTGAACTTCTACGCATGTTGAAATGTGTTTATATTCTAGTTAATTAAGACCTAGGTAGCAGCAAACCATCCTATGAATTGTGCAGCAGCCTGATGCGCAGCCTTCGGCATCCCTAACTCACTAAGGGTTGCTAAATACAATTCCTTAATGGAAGAAAATAAGCACAGGAGTGCAAGCAAGCTCCCAAAAGATCAGTCTCTGTCCAAACGATGCTACAAAACCAGATTTCTCTGTGTAGCCAAAAAACTGTTCTTATGCTTTTATTACTCCACAGGCCATTGGGTTTGTACAGCTGGACTGTCCACTACAGTCACCACTAGAGCATGTGGCTTACATTCTGCTTGCACTCCTACTGCTAAACTCAGACTAATTGTTCTGTAGGTTTAGAAGAGAAATATATATATATATTCCAACCAAGTGCTTATCTGGCTGTCCCTCCGGTCTGGTGTTCTGATAAAAGGGGATTTAATGTTGCTCAGTTAGTTCTCACAGATCTTCAAGTGCACTGGATATCCAGGATGAAAATTGGAATGCTGTGTATGTGTGGATGAAAGTGTCCAGTCTTTTATTTTCCAAAACGGGTGGAGAGGTGTAATTGAAACTTTGAATGGAGCATTTGTGCAGGGCTTCCCTCTCACCTCTCCTCATCCCCCTCCCCACCCCTAATTTCAAAAACCTAGCTTCCCATCTCCCCCCTCCCTTTGGGTCCAATCCTACCGCTTTTCACCCCAGCCTCCAAACGGTTCTGCTCCACAGGGAAAGCCTGGAAGATGGGAGACCTCCTGCCCAGAAGTGGTTCTTGTTGACAATGTAGTGTTTTCATTTGAATGCAAATATTTCTCTGGACCAGATTCCAGGAAAGTGCTTTCCCCTCCAACTGTCTCTCCAGCTCCACCCCAGCCCTTGTTGTCTTTTGTGTTCTTGTAAATAAATGAGAGGCAACTGCCTTTCAATTTGAAGACACAGCTGCAGGGGGCTCTTAAAAGCGCGCGAGAGGGAGATGGAGAGAGAGGGAGATGGACGGGGGAGAGAGAGAGGCTGGGCAATTTGGAGCTGAGTTTTAAAACCTAGAAAAAGGAAGACGTTTTTAGTCTTTTCATTTCACAATTGTTCTGATTCCTCTAGAAACTTAAAAAAAAAAATACCGAATGACCAATCGTATTTATTGACTTAATATCACCCCCCCCCTTTTAATTTGGCTTGCTTTCCAAGAAGAGTCAGCGCGATAACAGCAGCAGAATAAACTCTTTAAAAGTACGTGCATTCCTGCCGCTCTCCAGATAAGTTTGCGAGTTGGCCAGTCTGGGAAGTGGAAAAGGCATCAGCTGCGACGGCCGTTTGGGGGGAGGATATGACTGAATGCCTGGTTTGTCTCCTTAAAAGTAGCGCAGCGCGATGGCGTGCAGGTGGCTCGCGATGGCCCCGGGGCCGGCCTTGCGAAACTCCTGCGGTGCCCGAGGGGGGTCCTCTGCCCGGCGGCCCGGCGCGGGCGCCTGGCTTTGCGTTTCGGGGAGCCCGGGGGGCGCCGGCCCCTTCCTCGGGCTCCGAGCGGGGCTGGCCGGGCCGCGGCTGCCGCAGCCCTGCTGAGCGCGCGTGTTCTCTCCTCTCCCGGGCACAGGGCACGACGAGCCGCGCGGGGCACCTGGCGGGGCCCGAGCCCGCGCCGCCGCCGCCGCCGCCGCCGCGGGAGCCGTTCGCGCCGAGCCTGGGCAGCGCCTTCCACCTGCCCGACGCGCCGCCCGCCGCCGCCGCCGCCGCGCTCTACTACTCGAGCTCCACGCTGCCCGCGCCGCCGCGCGGGGGCTCCCCGCTGGCCGCCCCGCAGAGCGGCTCGCCCACCAAGCTGCAGCGCGGCGGCTCGGCCCCCGAGGGCGCCGCCTACGCCGCGCCGCGCGGCTCCTCGCCCAAGGGCTCGCCCAGCCGCCTGGCCAAGTCCTACAGCACCAGCTCGCCCATCAACATCGTCGTGTCGTCGGCCGGCCTGTCCCCGATCCGCGTGACCTCGCCCCCCACCGTGCAGTCCACCATCTCCTCGTCGCCCATCCACCAGCTGAGCTCCACCATCGGCACCTACGCCACCCTGTCGCCCACCAAGCGCCTGGTGCACGCGGCCGAGCCGTACGGCAAGCACTCGCAGGAGCTGTATGCCACCGCCACCCTCCAGAGGCCGGGCAGCCTGGCAGGTGAGCCCCGGCGCCGCGGGGGGTCCCGGGCACGAGGGACGCGAGCCGCCTGGGCCGGTGGGCTCTGCGCAGCGGCTGGAGAGGGCCAGGGCCTCCATACCATAGGGTGTCGAGTTCCTCGCGTGTGCCCCCTCCTAATCTTTCAAAGTAATGGAATCTCACTGTCTCTAACAACTCCCTGTCTTCCCCTTCTCCTTCCCCTTCCTTTCCTCCTCTTCCTCCTCCCTCTTCTCTCTCTCTCCCCCCTCA
>JAQZBX010112537.1:0-10183 GCA_029593785.1 Cabassous unicinctus | reverse complement strand
GGAGGCCCCGGGTTCGATTCCCGGGGCCTCCTGGTAAAGGCAAGCTGGCCCGCGTGGTGCGGTGAGCTGACGCAGGAAGATGACACAACAAAGAGAGATGAGCAGACACAGAAAAACTCAGCAAATGGACACAGCGAGCACAAGCAGCAAGGGGGGCAATAAATAAATAAATAAAAATAAATCTTAAAAAAAAAAAAAAAGGTGTTCAACTTTACTCATAATAAGAGAAATGCAGGATTATTAGGTAATTGCAAAATATTGAAAACAAATGACCAAGTGAAAGAGACTGAAAAAGTTGTAGTATATCTGCACAATGAAATATTGTGCAGTTGTAGAAAAAGAGTAAGAAAGCCTCTGCGAACCAACTTGGAGTGACTTCCAGGATATTACAGCAAAATTTTTAAAAGTGTATGTAGTCTTTACTTTATTACCTTGTATGTAATAAAGTAGGAAAAATAAGGATATATTCATATATATACCCTATTTTTGCAAAAAAAAAAAATGAGGAAAGCTAAACCAAAATGATAAGTCTCTGAGAGTATCTTTTTGTAACTTTTTTTATATTTGGACACATTAATATTTTTCACATTCAAAAACTTAAATCAGCAAGGATTATTTTTAAATCCCTCAAAATTGGAAACAAATAGAAACAAACCTAACTGTGTATCAGTGGATAACATAACGACATTAGAAAAAAGAAAAGAAAAAGAAATCTTCAAGTAACTTTTTGTCATGGTACTTTCACAACCCTTAGTCTAAAAGCAAAAAGAAATGCAAAGAAAACTTAAGTTTGAAATAATAGATTAGTAGATTGATTGTTAATTGTAGTTTGGGTATAGGAAATCTGGAACGATTTTACGTGAACTGTAGGGTTGAACAATGTGGTAAATATATTGATGTTGGGAGCCAGCGTTCTCACAGTGGGAGAAAGGGGCTATAAATATCAAATGCTGAGAGTTGTCATTATCCCCGGTTCTGTCCAATGGAAGGAATGAGCAATGACAGCCAACAGCAGTGAGCACCCTACTCCCTGGACCTTGGTTTACTAAACACCATATCCTACTTGAAAAACCAGGGCTCCTGAGAGAAACGGCTCCTAAGAGTCCAGGACTGGGGCAAGGAAAGTCGAGCGTAAGCCTGGAACAACTTGGGCCAGAAAGTAAGAATGTTCTCTAAGACTCATGGGACTCACCCAAAGGGCACTGGAGCCAGTTTGAAGGAGCTCCCACCAGTCAAGTCTAAGATATTTGAGCATTAAAATAAACAATGTTAGTGGTGGATTATAACCCACTGAATAAAATAAGAATCCATGCCTCTATACTAATAGAAAAAGAGAGAGGGAGGGGGAGAAAGGAAGGAGAAGGGAAGGTTCTTTCTAACAGTAGAATGCTAACTTGTAAATGCAGAAGGAATGATAAAACAAAAAATTAACATTTGACAATCTTTATAATAATTTGATTCAAGCAAGCGCCATCAATGACTGTAGAAGGATCAGAATATTCACATTAGTTTCAGAGAATCTCCCCACAGGTTAGGTATTCATTACAAAGGGAAAAACAGTAACTTTACACTGGAAAAACTTGGAGGAAACCTCCACGCCCTAGTGACCAAAATTAACATCACCAATATTGAAACAAATCAAAATAATGTGCCACCTGCTTGGATACAGTGAGAAGAACCCAGCACCATCTCTTAGCTACTCCTGCCATAGATGCAAACCTGAATCTAATGATGAAGCATCAGACAAAACCAAATTGAGGGACATCCTGAGTGCTGGTGAGATGGATCCAGGTCCGTGGGTTAGGATACACTGCTGTATCACGGGTCATTTCCGGATTTTAACACATTTGCAGTGTGGTTACGTAAGAGAATGTCCTTGATTTTAAGAAACACTCTGTAGTACTTGGGGGTTAAGAAACATGTGTCATCAGACTTACTCTCTAATGATTCAGAATATTTATAATCAGACAGAGAAAGAGAAAACGAATTGGGGTGAGGGATAGTGGAGTTATTACTTTTATAATTTTTACAACCTTTTTTTAAATTTGAAATGATTTCAAAATAAAAAGTTACAAAGGAAAGAAAAAGAAAGGACTAAGCACATAGCAGGAGCTTAGTAACTGCAATTCCTCCTGGGCAGTCCCCTGGGTTGGGGACCCTTTGTTGGGGTGACCATATCTGGGTAGACATTTCCCCAGCCCCTCTGGGGCAGGAGAGGATACTTTTTTTTAGCCCCTGTGGGATGTCATCCTACTGGAGGGGACAAGATTCCAATGTAACTGACACCATGGGGGCTTAAGGGGCCCACCCCCCTGAGAGCAGGGGTGGTCAGGGAGGGCTCCCCGGAGGAGCGGGCCTGGAACTGAGCCCTGGGGGCTGCGGGGTCGCGGACGTGCACGTGGAGCGAGACTCCTGGCTGGGCCTGAGGAGCAGTGAGGTGGGCTGGCGGGGGCGGGGGTTGGGAGGGGCCCGCGGGCCGGGCTCGAGGCCCAGGGGCTGTGGACCCAGAGGGGCGCGCTGAGGCCCAAAGCCCTGGCCTCCCGTCCTCACCCCATCCGGGAGCGCCCATCGGGGGGCGCCGGCTCCCCGCCACCTGCGCGCCCACGTGCCCGCCTCGGGCCCAGGAGCGGGCCCCGCGCTCGCGCCCGGCACCTTCCCAGGCTACTCACGTAGTGCTGGCTGGGGAGGAAGCGCTTCTCGAAGCCCAGGAGGGCGATGTGGCGGATGAAGGTGTCGCCCATGGCTGCGCAGCGGCGCGAACTCGGCTCCCGGCTGCTCCGGGCTGCGCCTATTTAACAGCCTGGAAAGAGGAAGTCGCTGCTGTTGCAGCTGGGCTGGGGGGCGGGGAGCAGGCCGGGGCAGGGGGGTCCAGGAAGGGCTTAGCTTCTTCTTTCAGTTTCTGGGGACTCTTCAGGCTTCTCCGGTGTGGACGTGAGTGACTGCATGCACATGTGCACAGGGATGTGCTGGCCCTTGGCCTTCCGTGGCCTACCAAGCCCCAGAGGGTGGGGTGGGCCCATCTGCCACCCCTCTTCTCCTGGCTGATCCTGCCACCTTCCACTCTCTGCTCTTCCTGGAACACGCGGAGTTGCTCCCACCTCAGGGCCTTTGCACTTGCTGTTTGCCCGTGGCCCACTTCCCTCACCAATCTGTAACCTCCTCCCTCTTTTCCTACAGGTCTCTGCCCAAATGCCACCTCCTCCAGAGTCCTTCCTTGCTAATGTCATGAAAATAGCAAAACTTCACACCTTCCCCACCCCCCCTCCTGGCTTTATTTTTCTTCAGAGCGCTTATCATGATTGGTATACAGTTTATTCTTTTACTGTGTCTGTCGCTCCCAGAAGGTGAGGCCTGGGAAGGCAAGGACTGCCTGCTTGGATGAGGGCTCTAGCCCCAAGGCTGCCCGGCATGGCGTGGCTCCTCCATTAGGTTGGAGGGTGACGGACTGAACGTGCCTATGCCTCCAAGGCCGTGTTTGCAGGTGTCAAGTGCACGTTCATGTGTGTGCGCATGTGGCTGAGCGTGAGTGGCATCCAGGACCTACAGGTCGCAGACTGCTGCAGAGCTCGGGTCAGGCTGATTGGGCGCCGGGGCTTGGTGCCTCCTGGGTGAGGCGGTGTATTAGTCAGCCAAAGGCGTGCTAATGCAAAATACCAGAAACCAGTTGCCTTTTATAAAGGGTATTTATTTAGGGTAGAAGCTTACAATTACCAGGCCATAAAGCATTAGTTACTTCCCTCACCAAAGTCCATTGCCACGTGTTGGGGCAAGATGGCTGCCGACATCTGCCAAGAGTTCAGGCTTCCTGGGTTCCTCTCTTCCCGGGGCTCGCTCCTCTCTGGGCTCAGCTGCTCTGTCTCTCCACAAGGCCATTATTTCTTTTTGGAATTCATCAATAATATCAAACAGCTACAGGCAGTGAGTGCACTGAGTACGTGGGGGCAGGAAATGGTGACATCCGGGGTTGCTCTGGGCTCCACCGGCAGGTGCTGCTTCTGGACCGAGGCCTGGGAGGTTAAAGAGCTTGGCCAAGGCCACAGGGCAAGTGGCTGTGGCCCCTGCCTCCCCGGCCCAGATGTGCAGATTTCAAGAAGAGGGCAAGACTGAGAGACGATGGCCGAGATGGAGAGCACTGAGAGCCCTGGGGACCCCTGTCTTTTGGGGGGCTGACGGCTGACATCTGATGCAGGCGGGTTTGACTATTGACATGACCCTGTCAAGGTCACGGTTGTTCCTGTTTTCCCTCTTATGAAATGGTGTTGGAAGGATTTCTTGATAGGTTCCTACGAGAGTAAACCCGTTCCCCGCCCCACCCGCAGCGTGCAAGGTGTGAGGAGCCTTGCACGCGCTCTCGGGCCATTTCCCTGGATATTCCCACGCAGAAGGTAGGGGGCTGCCGTGGGCCCTGGTCGGCAATGGCAGAGACCCAGCCGGTGCCTCGTGCAACAAGCTGCTGACGTCCCCCACACGAAGTTGAGGGGAAGGAGCCAGATGCAAACATGCATATTCTGTAGGACTGCCGTTCTCCCCAAGTCCAGAGACTGCCCAAACCCTTCTGTGGTGTGGGACCGGGGTGCAGGTGCCGGGGCTGAGCGGGTGGCAGGGACAGGGAGCCCGAGTGGCAGGTGCTGTGCCGTTTCTCGGCGAGGATGCTGTCCACGTTCTGGAAAGGAACCCGGCCGTGCAGGAAGGTCCGTGCAGGCCCTTTCCTGTGGATGTTCTAGTTCAGCAGAAGCCCGGCCTGGGCGTGGGGTCGCCGGGCCTCGGCACTTCCTTCCCGCCACCCGGCGGTCTTTCCACTCTTGCGAAAGCGCCTGGCCAGTGCCCTGTCCTGCAGCCTCCAGGCCGCGGTGCCGCGCGGCCACACCTGGCTCGGCACCTGGTGCCCAGAACATGTTTGCGGGTGAGCAAAAGGCAGGAACTGACAAAAAAGGAATGAGCAAAAATGGAGGGAATGAATAGATGAAAGACTTAAAAACTGGGGGGAGGGAGATATAATTTTTAAAAACATTTTTCATGTGAAATATCAACTGAAGGAAAAATGTACAGCTTAACTGAAACTCTTATAAAGCAGGCATCAAGTTCACTACCACCGAGTCGCCTCTCCCCCTTCCCACTGAGTGGTAACAGGAAGGACTTACCCTGGGTCAGGGCCTGTTGTGCTTTATATTTATGATCACATTTCATCCTCAAAAGGACTCTAACGGGGGGAGGAGGAAGAGGGAAGTGGCTGCTAATGGGTATGGGGATTCCTTTTGGGGTGATGAAACGTTCTGGAACTAGATAGTGGGGATGACTGCACAACCTTGTGAATGTACTAAATACCACCGAATTGTTCACTTTAAGATGGTTCGTTTTCTGCTATGTGAGTTTCACCTTAAGAAAAATAACGAGAGTCTAAGTGCTACTATAGGTAAGACAGCCAAGGCAGAGAGCCATTAAAACGTTGGGGGCTGCTGCAGAGCTGAGGCGGAAGCCCAGGCAGCCTGGCTCCCAAGCCAAGCTCCCAACCATGGGGCTCTCCTGCTTGCTGTGAACACCTATGTGCATGAAGGCCTGATGACAGGGCTCTCGAGGGAGGAGCCAGGCAAAGGCTGGAGGAGAGGCAGGACTTCCTGATCTGGCCCCATGATCTTGGCCTCTCTCCAGATGCCGCCTCCTCCACTCTCAGGACACTTGGCTTATCCCATACAGGCTGGGCTGGTCCCTTCCTTAACCAGGAAATCCCCACGTGTGTGGAGAGGCATTGGGGTCAGGCCCAGGCAGTACTGGGACCTTGGATCAGGAGAGGGTGCCTAAGGTCCCCAGGGTTGGAACAGATTTGCTCTCACTATGGAGTTCTTTCTCAGGTCTAACCTAAACCCCTCCTGCTGCCCCTTCTTGGGCTAGGAACACCCAATTGCTCAATGCCAGGCTGTGTGACAGGTCTTTTGGGCCAGTCCACAAGACCAGTTCTTGCCTAGTGCCTAGAGCAGCAGGATGGGGCCTCAGAGCTACTTGGTTGATGGTCACTTGGCTGTGACACTAGCTCTCTGGGCACCTGGAGCCAAGGCACTAATGGAAGGTGTCTCCATAGTGAAAGGCTGGCCACTCACATCCCTCTCTGCTCCCCAGGGGACCCCAAGTCTTCTTTTCTCAGCAAAACCAGACTTGGAGTGGGCTCTGCCCATTTTGGGGGGTCCTAGGGCCTCATGACACTGCCACCCAGCCTTTGGCCTCAGGTTGAGGAAGGAGGGCTCCAGGCCTGGGCATTGAGGGGAGCCCGAGAAAGCCTTGGCCTGCGGTAGGGGTGTACACAGTGCAGGGAGCCCACCGACTGCTGGAGCTCAGGGTACTGCGGCCTGGAGCGACGCCCCCAGACCTGACTTGAACACTGGCACCCCAATTTCTAGCTGTGTGCCCCTCAGCAAGTTAACTCAATCTCCCCATGCCTCGTTTCTTCCTCTGTCAAATGGCACTAACTGTAGGCTGCTGTGAGGATGAAGTGAGGTCAAGCGCTTAGCTTGCCGACTCTGGGCTGTCGGTCAGTTTACACCAGTTACATGGTAAACCGTGCAGGACTGTGAGGTGCAGTGGAGCACAAAAGTGGGAGGTGACTTCTGCCTGGGCAGTTTCTGCTTAAACTGGGCTTTGCTGGAGAAAAATGCCCCATGACCGAGCAGGCACTTTGCGCTGCTGGGACCACCTCTTCATGGCTGACTCTGTTGGAGCTTATGGGAGGGCCGGGTGGGCCTGTGCAGCCCCTGGTCTGGGGCAGGGACAGCTCCGCTGGGTTCTGCCCAGGGCTGTTTGAGGGGACCGAGGGTCCAGGTTACGGCGGTGGGAGGGGACTCTGGGGCCACTTCCCGTAGCCTGAGTCCTGGGGCAGGGCTGGGCTTACCCACTGGATTGCAGCCTGGGAGTGTCTGGCACCACGGGAGACCTCCACATACACTCGACCCACACTTTGGGCCTCTCAGCAGCCCCAACACCGGCTGCCGGGGAGACCCCGGGAATTGGCCTGCACCTGCCCTGCCAGCCCCACTAACTTGCCGACACTCTCCTGCCAGCTCAGACACCTCACAGAGCCACGGAGGCTGGAGAGCCACACACTGGCACCACAGCGGGCTTGTGGTAATTTGCTTAAACTTGACAATTACTGTTTTGGCAACGAGGAAATCACGCCTCAGGTCCAATCTCCGGGGCTGAGCTGGGCAGCTCCACATCACCACCTGCTCTAGTGTGAGAAGCCGGTCAGTGTAGACTTGCCGGAGGCCAGGTGCCTGGGCCGCCTCCCCGTGAAGGACCCAGGGGAGACGGAGGGGAGCAATGAGGGCACATGGGCCTGTAGAAGCCGGGTCAGCCAGGGAGGCTACAAAGGCGTAGGAAAATGGGGCTGGATGGCTCTGCGTCACGTGGAGCACCAGGAGCCCCCCGCCCGTTGCCCCCTGGATGCCTATAGAAGTTCTTGCTGGCCTCAGCACTTTCAGCGCCTGTCACACCTTCATAAAAATACAGAGCCCCCTGCTCTGAGCTTGTCTTCTTGGCAACTTGCACATGATGTTTTATTTCAAGAACTTCTCCAAGGAGGATGTTGATGAATCAAAATAGGGGTGAGAACAATCTCAATAGAAATTACAGAACATAAATTCAATATTCATTCAAGACTGATTCAGATTTTATAACCTGTGACATTTTAACTTCTGAGAGGTGGGCCTCCTTCTGCCCCTTTGTCTACCAAATTGTCCTCTGAAGAGCAGTGGGACCACTTCTCACCAGATCCCCTCGGTTACTGCGATGGGCAATTTCTGAGGTCATTACTGCTTTATAGAACTTGAGGCACTGGTAGGCTTCAAATGAGCAGCTTTGAAATCATGCAGGGAGTTGATGCTACAAAATGTGCTCCCCCACCCCCCCATCTACTCTTGCTTCAGAGAAGGAAATGAGGCAGGAAACAAACATCTTTACAAATGGGTGTTGTATCATATTTTGCTTTCAGCAAACTTTCCAGACACTTCCTCAAAATAAAACCACAACGTACACGTGATGACAGGTGGGGCAGGAGGGTAGGTAAGGTGGTAACTAACCCGATCGTTAACTAGACCATAGGGAGCTGAGGGAACTAGGGCAGCCTGTTTCTGCAGTCTTCAACAGTTCTTGGAGTAAGGCGGCTCCTCGGGAGCAGTCAGGTATGGCCAGGTGCTATTTGTTTGCCGTCATCAGGCCACCAGACTTGAGGTCCACAACTAGCAGCAAGCTGCTTTCAATTCTGCCTTCCAGCCAAGGTTGGCATTATAGGAAGCTGATTCCCTTATCAAATAAAGGTATTTGTGGTCATCCTACTGGCTTCATAGGTCAGGTAAGAACAGGGAAAGAGTTGCTACCTTAAGGATGTGGCCTACATGTCATCTCTATTCCTAAAATCCTGTCCCCCTTTCCTGTCCATCATCAGGACACTGAAATCTCTCTCCCACATCTTCAAAACAGTCCAGATACTAGTGTTTCCATTCAGGAAGACAAGTACCCAAGAGTGTACTCCCAAAAGATGCCAATTTAGTATGTGACAATTATTTGCACTGATAGCTAAGCTGGCCGAGCTCCCTGAGTTTACTTAGACCAGGGGTTGTGCAAACTGGACCAGTCTGGTCAATCTTACTCTTCAATGGAGAAAAAAGGCAGAAGTGGGAAATGTAGATGGAAAGATGCCTACAATAACCAACCTACTTCAACAGAGAACTGGTTGCTTACTTTAGCACCATACTTGGGACACTGAGGGCTACAGAGACATGCATTCAAGCCCTGTCCCCCAAACCTCTGAGTGAGACTGGGGCAACTGTTTAACCAAGGAATCTTTATTTCCTCATCTATAAAGACCCCAAAGAATCTTGGCATGATACCTGCAGGGCATAGGAAGTAACGCAAAACTCACTTTACATATAGATAATTAAATGCAATTAAAAGATAAAGGTATCTTACTATGTCTCAACTGCTAAAAAATGGTGACCTTATGAGCACTGGCTATGTAGTATAAGTGGGAGAAGCAAAGGCAAAGATTTCTGATTTAGCTGTGCACTCAAAAGAGCCCTGCAGGCTCTCCTTCCCCTCCCTCCCTCCCTCCTGAAGGGTGGAGGTGGCTCCAGGAACAGTATTGGCTCCATCACCACTGAAGGCCCAGAGCTTGGAATGGGGTTTAGCATTTAGTAAGTCCAAGCCCGCTGACAGTACTTAATTCACCCCATCCTGGAACGCAGACATTACATTGGTTTCACTGCTTTTCAAGTGGAAGTTCACTCAAGATACAGTTCAGAAGCAGAGTCTAGATTTGGTCACAAAGCCTTTGCTGCTCCCAGCACACTACTACATTGTTTGACTTTGAACTCTTATGGAATCAGGAAGTTATTTCACTCAGAAACTTAAGCACACTGGAATTACCAGAGAGACCATATTTTGATTTTCAGTTGCCATTAACAAGCTATCTAATAAATGTTTTAGTAGGCAAGTTTAACACCTACTCCCTAAGTATCGTGTTATTTATTAATTCCTCATTCACAAATGAGCTGCCTACTCATTAAGGCAGGCTGAGGGCTGCTTCTTGTAGATTGTTGCTGGGCCCTGACTACGAGGTCAGGACGTCAATGCCATCCATTTTTAATTAACCCTTCCTTGGCTCTCACCCCAGGGCTAATTTGCCTTTGTTGGTAAGTAGGCAATTTGTTATGATAGTCATCCAAACAGAAAACTATGCTGTCTATAGGGGAATCTACTAAGAGATAACCAGCTGCAAGTAGTAGGGATGGGGACACGGTACAGCTTCAGGAGAAGACAGTGAGTTAGCAAGAATTATTGATTCTAGCCCTTTACTCTTCTAGTAAAAGACAGAAGCAGCAACACCACCCTGTGGCCTGAGGTTCAGCATTTCCTGAAGGACCTGGACCTCTTTAGTTTAGAGATGCAGGATGGGAGAGAACACTCTTTATAAGTTACCAGGGGGTTGTTGGGGGTGTGGGCGGTGGGGAGCATGGGAATCCCTGTAGTTTCTGAGTAATATTTGGGTAATCTAGGCACCTTTATAAAATGTATACATATATATATAACAAATAACATTTATGTAAACAAATGCACATATATGCATATTATATATCATTTTACAAATAAAAAAAAATTAAAAAATAAATAATTTAAAAAAAAAAAAAAAAAAAAAAAA
>JAQZBX010112536.1:0-10185 GCA_029593785.1 Cabassous unicinctus | reverse complement strand
TTTTTTTTTTTTTTTTTTAAATAAGGGACCCCAAAGAAGCTAGTACAAGAATAATGTCTATGTTTTCCCTGTACTATGGTATCAGCTGGATGTTAGATATTCTGGTGGATCACTACTGTTAGAGGAGCCAGGAATCAAACTGGGGACCTCATATATTCAAGGCAGAAATTCCTCCACTGAGCTAACTTTCTAATTTGGTCAGTTGGCTCTTCAGAAAGCTATTCAGTCACTGTCCCCTGGGCAGATTTTACTCTCCTAGGGCAGCTGAGTTCAGCAGGCTGTATGAGCAGATCCTGCCTCCCCTCTCCTGGTCAGGTTGAGTTCCCTTTTGAAATTCAAATGGGACCCTGATGACTGAGTACACTGCACCAAAATGATTTCAAGCCTCTTCTAGACAACCCCCCTCCCATGGGACCCTAAATAGGCTCTTGAAAATTTATTAAGTGCTTCCCACTGCCTGACTTTCTTAGGGGAGTTGAAATTCTGATAGTCCTCAGTGCAGAACTATTAAATTGGCTGACTCTGCCCTCTCTCAGGCCAAGTCTCTGTATCTCAGGGCAGTTAGGTAAATCAGGCTGCCTCAGCAGATTCACCTCTCCCCTCAGTCCCCTCTGCCTTTTGTCATACATGAATGCCCATCTCCACATGCCCACTGGTGCCATTTCAAGCCAGCTTGTGTGCTCCCTAAAGCTCAAAAGGGGACCAGGCAACCAAACCCTCAGAAAGGAAACCCCTCTCCACCCCTTGCCAGAACCTTCCCACTCTCAGAGAATGTTTCCTCTTGCTTGGTGGCTGGCAGGAGTTGGGGCTCACTCTGGCCCCTTGCCCTGAGGGTGGGGCTTAGCTGTCCATGGTTTCCAGGCATGGGGCTAAAAACTCACAGTTTCATCTTAAGCAATGTATCTCCCTGTCCACCTTCCTCCAGATCGATGCCACAAAATCTCCCACTCCATGGGCTTCCAGAACAGCTCACTCAGGCTGGATCCTGTCCCCAATCAACCATCCTTTGTGAGTGAGATGGTGAATGTCTACTTAAACTGATGCCATCTTGCTTGGGAGCACTGTGGTTGTTTTTTTTGTTTTGTTTTGTTTTTTGTTTGTTTGTTTTTTGCCTTCCAAATTTAGTTATATTCTTATTTCCCTTTGGAAAAATTCTACCACTGATTCCCCATTGATTTCAAGTCTCTGCTTATCAAAACTAAGACATTCAGCTTTGCTCATAATGTGAGTATTCCTAAATTGGTGTCTGTGTGTTTATGTGCATGCTTGTTTATAGCTCCATTTGCTTGTTATATTTTTGCCTAGAAATAAACTAACATAGACAAACAAATTAGAATATTTTGTTCTTTCTATAATCTTATCCACATGAAGATGAATTATTTTACCCAATATCAATATTTTTATGGTATTACTGAATTGTTTTTCATCACATGCTCAACTTTCATCTATATGTATGATTATCAAGACTGCAGTTCTTCCTTTCTCTGTAACCAAAAATAGCCTGAAAATGTAGAAAAGGGAAGTATATATAGTGGTAGCATTTTTGGAAAAAAATATTATTTTTCATGAAAAGTGTCTCTTTTGGCTTGTTAGGAATCTCTTTAACCTTCAATTATCCAAATGCTAACTCACAGGTAAAAGAACTCAATCATTTGAGAGGCTATTGATTGTATCTACAAATATCTGAATGAAACATAAAAAGAAAACTATAAAAATTTTACTGTCATCATCACATACAAAATTATATGTGGGAGAGCATACATTTTTCCCACAATCTGTTGGCAAGGGTAAACCTTTGGGTTTATGTGATTCTTTCTTTAGGTATCAGGAAATTAATGATGGAAAAAATCCTGTATTTTACTTGGTTTTTCATATTGGCCTTATCTGGAAGTTATTCTCTTTCTGGTTATCTTGATATTTTACTTGATGACATTGATAGGCAACCTATTCATCATCACCTTGTCATACCTGGATGCCCATCACCACATGCCCATGTACTCCTTCCTCTCAAACCTCTCTTTTCTGGATCTATCCTACCCCACCAGCTCCATCCTTCAGTTACTGGTCAACTTCAGGGGCCCAGAGAAGACCATCTTTTACACAGGTTGCATGATTCAACTCTACTTTGTCCCCACAATGGGCACCACAGAGTGTGTCCTACTAGTGGTGATGTCCTATGACTGTTATACAGCTGTTTGCAGACCCCTATATTACACCATCCTTATGCACCCTTGCTTCTGTCATCTATTGGCCTTAGCTTCTTGGGTAAGTGGCTTTACCACCTCAGTACTTCATTCCTCTTTTAACTTCTGGGTACCCTTGTGTGGACATTGCTGAGTGGACCACTTCTTCTGTGAAGTTCCAGCAATGCTGTGACTGTCATGTGCTGATACCCATGCTAACAAGCTGACCCTCATGGTCATGAGCTCCTTTTTTGTGCTCATACCACTTCTCATTCTCAGCTCCTATGGTGTCATTGCCCAGGCTGTGCTGAGAATACGGTCCACAGCTGGACTCCAGACAGTCTTCAGGACATGTGGAGCTCATGTCATGGTTGTAGCTCTCTTTTACATCCCACTTGTATGCATATACCTCCAGCCACCATTAGAAAATTCTCAAGACCAAGGCAAGTTCATTGCCCTTTTCTACACTGTTGTCACACCTAGTCTGAACCATCTAATCTATATGCTCAGAAACAAAGATGTAAGAGGGTTAGTAAAGAGATGAATGGGCTGGGAGGGGCGGGTTGTAAGGAGGAATCACTTGTCCTGCAATTTTGTTCAATGGGTGTTGTTCATATGGGAGGGTGGTTTCCCTGCTTCTGTGAGATTTAGTTTTGATCTACAACCCACCAAAAATAGAAGAGCCCAGCCCCAAATTTGTTGCTCTTTCTATTGGTTTATTCTGAAATATTATCCATAGACAGCCCTTTTGTTTAGTACCACTTTAGTCTTTATAAAATTTCACATTCATTTCCATAGGTATTAGGAAATAGGGTTTTTAACATAATTTAATGTGTATGTGTGTGTAATTAGGAGATTATTTAAAAAATATTTGAAATATTAAAAAAATATTATATCATATAAAGTAATATGCTAATTTATAAACTGAACATTACTACCTATGAATTGGAAGGGGGAATAGAGGGAGTAATATAGCAAAAACTTAGACTATTTTAGTTGAGCAGGCCCTAAATTTAACTAAAGACTCTCATAGCAAATGAAAAATAGCAACATGATGGGTAGCATCACTTATTATGTGGTAAAAGGATATATGACAATTCTTTGTCTGAAACACACTTTTTCAGCATCACTTATTATGTGGTAAAAGGATATATGACAATTCTTTGTCTGAAACACAATTTTTTCAAGATAAATTATATGAATAAATTATCCTATGGGTCTATATACTTGTCACATTGAACAGCATAAAATATATGTTCAAATTGAGTCATTTATTCATCCATTCATTTATTATTCATTCATTCATTCATTCATTCATTCACTCTTAGCTAAATCTTATTGAGTAGCTACTCTCTCCCAGATCCTGGGTTTTTTTGTAACATACATGAATATTACAGACTCTTTGTCTGAATAGAACTCACTCTCTAGAGAGGGACATGGCAATGTAATATCAAAAGTGAAGTATCTACACATGACTCAATTTCTCATTGGGCTTAATGCTAATAAATCAAAGTAGCTTTTTAAAATATAACAAGAAATTTGGTTAGAAATCTTGAAAAAAACTAATTGATAATTCCTGTAAGAAGACAATGTTATTAAATGAAAAAAAAAAAAAGCTACACAAAAATGGAGTATGTGTTTTAATTACTTTAGTTGGTTTAACTAGTTACATGTTGAAGATATCTTAAACTTCTTTTAAACATCATCATTCTTCACTGGGTAGTATTTTTTTTTAAATGTAGATAGGAAAATTGATCCATATCTTTTAATTTACCACTCTTAGTGGTAGATAAGATTGGTGAGTAATAGCTGGGAGAGACTGTCAATGCAACAAAGGAAGACTTCTCACATCCTCTACTTTTTCAAGGCAGTTGGAAGTATAAAAATAGTGAGAATGATGTCCAAGATTGTGATTTACAGACTGCCACATAATGAACACCATAAATGGGGAATAATTAGATGAAAGTAGTATTAGAATATCTAATATCTGAAGCAGATAGGAGTAGGCTCTGAAAATAACTTGATGCATCCAATGGATGTCTTAATAAATTGCCTGAATAAATTACCGATAAAAGCCATTGATTGGTCATCATAGTTTATTTTGCTTTTAAACTTGTTCTAATAAGAATATTTCCCATTAGTAAAGATGTTTTATAAAAATAAACTTGCATTGATATTTTTACAAAAAATGCGTTTTCTTATAAGGAATATATATGAATAAGTGATTTGTTACACAGGTCACTCCCACCATCTCCACCTGAAACAAATCTAGTTTGTATTTTCCAGTTTTAAAGTGGGAGATATTTTCAATTGGAAGTAATCAGCTAACATGCAGTCATAGTGACCAAAGAACCATTTATTTTAAAGTAATATCTTGGAAAGTCACAACTTTTGTAGCTGAAATCCATATATTAGTTATAGTTTCACATCTTTTTAAACAGCTATATGTAATTGATCTAAACCCTATTAAATAGATGAGAAAATGTAGTGGTTCTTATACATGTGGGTGTGAACCCATTGTAAGTAGAGCCTTTTGATGAGGTTACTTCATTCAGTTAAGGTGTATATGGTCCAGCCCAATCAGGATGGATCTTCATCTTTTTACTAGAGTCCTTTATAAATGGAGTGAATTCAAACATGAGAGAGAGCAATCCACAGAAATTCAGAGACTGAAACCAATGGAAGAAAAGGGAGAGACCAGGATTTGCTGCCATGAGCCTTACCATGTGTCAGAGGAGCCAAGGATTGCCAGCGGCTGGCCCCAGAATGCAGGACTTTAGGAAGAAAGTATCACCTTGAGGATGCCTTGATTTGGTCTTTCTTTTAGCCTCAAATCTGTAAGACAATAAATTCCCATTGTTTAAGCCAACCCATTTTGTGGTATTTGCTTGAGCATCCTAGAAAACTAAAACACAAAACTAAGACAAATAATAATCTCCAGAATTTCCCCCAAGTTTCTGGATGTAATACTATTACTTGGCCTGCCCTGCTTGGGTTCTTTGTCTCATCTGATTTGTTCCCCTTCTCTTAACTTTCTCTATCTCCCACAGACATGGGCACTAATGGAGGGTCCAGTGTGATGCCCTTGAACCCAGCTCCCAAGGAGGACACATGTATGTAACAGAATTTTTGCTGAACAACTGGGACCACAATGAATGAATCCTATCGCATATGACAAACACTTGACAAAACGTGAAAACATAGATTCCTCCTGCCACCAAAGAAATATTGCCATTTGGGAGACCTCATGTATCATGTCAGCCTCTCACTATGTAAATGACTTTTAAATTTTTGCCAGGTTTATAGAGCTATAATACACATATAATAAAATCTACCAATTTTAAGTGTATAATTCAATGAGTTGACAAATGTGTAACTGTGCAAACACATAATCATGATATAGAACATTTTCATCACTTCAAAAAGTATTTTTTTCAGAAACTTTTATTATAGTTATATATATATTTTTTCAGAATCTTTTATTATAGTTATATATATTTTCAGAAAATTTTATTACAAATATATATATACTCAGAACCTTTTATTACAGTTATATATATTTTTTCAGAACCTTTTATTACAGTTATATATATTTTTTCAGAACCTTTTATTACAGTTATAGATTTTTTCAGAATCTTTTATTACAGTTATATATATTTTTTTTTCAGGACCTTTTATTACAGTTATATATCTTTTTCAGGACCTTTTATTAAAGTTATATATATACTTTTTCAGAGTCTTTTATTACAATTATATGTATATATATTTCAGAACCTTTTGTTATAGTTATATATTTATTCTGAATCTACTATTACAGTTTTTTCAGAACTTTTAATTACAGCTATTATATACATATATTTTCAAAACCTTTTATTATAATTTTTTTCAGAACATCTTGTTGCATCTTGTGTCTTCTTGTCATCAGTTCTCTCCCTCCACCCACAGCCTCAGGCAAATATTGATTCACTGTCATTATAGTTATGCCTTTTCTAGAATTTCATATAAATGCAGTCATACAGTATGTAATTTTTGATTCTCACTTCTTTTACCTTGCATTTTTTTTTGAAATTTATCATGACATTGTATGTATCATAGCACATTCTTTTTTACAGTTGATTAAAATCCCTATGTATCATATCACAATTTATTCATTTATCTGATGGTGGACTTTTAGGGATATTTCCATATTTTGGCTATTATAGATATTGCTGCTATGAAAATTAGTATGCCAATACCTATGTGGGCAGGACTTTTCACTTAACTTGGGTAAATAACCAGGAATGTGATTGATGTATCATAAGCTAAGTGTGTTTACTTTTATAAGAAACTACTAACATGTTTTCAAAGTGGCTGTACCTTTTGCATTCCAAACAGCAGTGTATGAGAGTTCCAGCTGCCCCACATTCTTCCTAACACTTAGCATGGTCAATCTTTATAATTTTAACCCTTTGAGTGGGTTTCTGGTTATATCTTATTGTGCTTTTATTTTGCATTCCTTAATGACTGGTGATGATCCTCTTCATGTGTTTTTCATGTGCTTCATATATCATATTTTGTGAATTTACTGTTAAATATTTTGCTTATTTTTATTAAGTCATTTGCCTTCTCATAATTGAATATTAGATGTCATTTTATATATTCTGGACTCAAGTTCTTGGTCAGATAAGTGTTTTGTAATCGTATTCTCCCCATCTGTAATGTGCCTTTTTTAAAAACTGTCTTACAATGAGCAAATTTTTAACTTCAATGAAATACAATGTATTATTTCTACAAGAAAAATGCTTGCTAGGATTTTGACTGGGATTGCATTGAATTTACACACCAACCTGGAAAAACTGACATCTTGGCAATATTGAGTCTTTTGATTCAGGAATGTGGTGCATATCTTCACTTATTTACATCTTAATTTATCTCAGAAGTTTTCCTTAAAAAGTAGAGAAAACACAATATTCTCCTTCTTTTCTTTTTGTAATTGGGGGAGAGTAATATTTATCATTTTTTCACCCATATATAACCCAAAATATATCTCCCTATAGGCCTTTGGCATTCTGACTTTTATCTCTGAATCAGAGATCCAAATTCACACCAATGATCAATTTACATAAATAATTGATTCTTGCAAACCTGACCTTGTAGAATCTAATTCATATGCAAATGTAAGAGGTTTATTAGTGACCAGGCAATGCTTTAGAAGATAGATGATGACATTATTTCTTTATAAATCCTTCTAACTCCATCTATTCCTTTTACCATTATGGTTAACATTTATCCTGGCAAGAGAAGAATGAACAGCTTCCACCAGCGACTCAGCATTGATTCTGGTCTTATCCTAAACCCATATAAAATAATATGCCATCATATTTCATATCCTTGGTGTGTGTTCTCACCCTTCATGCATGTAGTTTGTTTGTTTTTAACAGTTTATGAAGGTGAAAGGAATGGGGGGGGGAATAGAAACACATTTAGCAGTAAACAACAACTTCCAGAACTCAACTCAAGTGGAAGCTCTATTCATGATGCTTTAAAAGCTTACCATCTCCTCTATTTTGCATTACTTTAAAAAAATCTCAACCAAAACACTCCATCTACCAGAAGCCTACAGAGATCAATTAATGTCATTTGCCTCTTTTGATCTCTCAGAACGTGACTTCTTTCTTATGGTCTATATAATATTAAAATTAAGATGTTTTGCATTGGTTTTATATCTTTGAGGGTGAATATGAGCTCTGAGAATTAGAAGTCAGAGTCCATATTTCTTTAAAAAGTCCTGGAAAATATGTACTTTCAATGTATTTCATCTCTCAAGCATGCTGGGAATGGGGGAGCTGGAGGGAACCAAAACCTGCTGCTTTAGAAATACTTTGCTGTAATTAAATCATGTTATACAATCCATGCTTTCCCTATGTGGTCAAAGTCAGTGTAAGGACAACAGATTTTTAGCTCTGGAGGTCCCTTCTTATGGTCAAAAACATTCTCAGAAAACTAGAAGCTCTAAGATCCTCCCAATGCCACCTCTAAACCCCTACAACATTGGTGAGCCAGCATTACACATGGATTTGGGCCACAAGCAACTTCACAGAATTACTAACAGTGAAGCCAGCATTTTCTCCAGACAAGGCTGGAGGCTAAGTTCACTGAAGCATCCTTCTCTTCTTAGTCCTGTAATTTTTTCCTCCATTACAGACAGATGTTCCTCAACCTTTTTCCACTTTATCTTAACTTAGTCCAGTGTATCTTCCTTATAACAGGCTCAATTTCCTCTTTGAATTGTGACTCAGAAATGTAGGTTTTTGGGCACAGATATATGATCCAGCTAACCATAGAAACTAGCTCTGGTTTTGAGCTCAGGTATATCAGTTTCTGCTTTTCTATAGGCCTCAGGCTCACATCTCCTATATCTATTTTTAAGTAAAATTTTATTGGAGTATATCACTCATACATGAACATACATAAAAGTGTATAGTAAATGCTGGAACTTACAAAACAAATATGTATAACATCATACAGGGATCCCATACATCACCCCACCACCAACACCTGGCATTGTTGTGAAATATTTGTTGCAAACTATAAAAGAACATTGTCAAAATACTACTACTAACTATAACCAATATCTTACATTTAGCGTATTTCCCCCCACCCACCCACCTAATTATTTACACCTGGTATTGGTATTATACATTTGTTATATTTCATGAGAGAACATTCTCAAATTTGTTAACAACAGTCCATTTTCCACCACATGGTTCACTGGGTTATACAGTCCCATGCTTTGTACAATCCATTCAAAGTGTACATACATTCTGACTTTCATTTTCATCAGAGATGTACAGTCATCACCTCAGTCAATTTTAGAACATTTTCATTACTCCAAAAGGAAAAATCTTATAACCTCTTATAACCCCCTATAGTTGTCTCTCAGAATTTATATAATATCTTTTTTGCCATTACTGCTAAAATATTACACTAGTACTGTTAACTATCATCCATAATTTACATTAATTGTAATTTCCCATGTATCATGATATTCTTAGCACTTTGTAAAAGAAGAAAATTCTTATAGTTATACTATTAACCATAATCTTCATCTGCCACTGAAATCACTATGTTATACATTCCCTAGATTATTCTCTAGTTTCCTTTCAATTGACATTTATATCCACAGACTACCCCTTTAAGCCACAATCACATTTATAAATCAGCAGGGTTAGTTATACTCACTATAATGTGTTACTATCAACTTTCTATATCTATTTTTAAAGTATTCATTTAGAAAAGTCCCTGGCTATCATATATTATGACAACATCAAGTGATTTCAAACATAATAACTTTCAAATATAAATCCACTATATTCCAATTACAATTCAACAACAACAAAAAAACTTACAGAATAACTTCAAAAATAGAACCTGTCATAGACCCTCAATGGACTCCATGAATGTTACCATTATAACATGTGCTATTTGTTTTCTCAATCTCTAGTAATATAGTATTGATAATAATGTGTGATTTTAACTTTTCTGAAATGCTGGAATGTATAATACACATCCACCCATGAATATTAAGGGACTATTTCCTAAAGAATGGATCTAACCCAAAGGATTTAATCTAGGCTCACACACTGAATTTAGGTGTCATGTCTTAAACTCCTTCAATCTGTAAACAATTTTCATCCTTTCTTTGTCTTTAATGAGCAGAACATTTTTGAAGATTACAAGCCACTTATTGTGTATAATATCCTTCAATTTAGGTGTTTCTGATGTTTATGCATGATTAGATTAAAGTTATTAGTTTTTGGGGAAGGAATACTTCCAAAGTGGTAAAATAATAAATTTTTGATCTTTTAAGCCACAAAGTTTAAAATAATTTGCAACAGCAACAATGAGATACTAATACATTTGGAATTCTACTGGAAGTTATAGATTTATTCCCTCTTGCATGTATGTATGTAAATAAATACGTATGTATGTAGTATTTCTCTATCATCTATCTAATTGATGT
>JAQZBX010112535.1:0-10187 GCA_029593785.1 Cabassous unicinctus | reverse complement strand
AGATTACAGGCATGATCCAATTATATTTTTGGAATTCATAATTACATCAAATTCCCCAACGGTTACAGTGGTGTATTACATTAATTGATTTTCTTATGTTGAACCACCCTTGCATACCTGTGATATATCCTACTTGATCATGGTATATAATTCTTTTAGTATGTTGTTGGATTCCGTTTGCTAGTGTTTATGTATATTTTAAAATTTGTATTCTGGTAACATATACACAACCTAAAATTTCCCTCTTTAGGTTTGCTAGTGTTTTGTTGAGAATTTTTGCATCTATATTCATAAGAGATATTGGTCTATAATTTTCTCTTTTTTTTTTCTTAGGAGGTACTGGGGATTGAACCTGGTACCTTATATATGGGAAATCTTGCACTCAACCACTTGAGCTGCATCTGCTCCCCTGTAATTCTCTTGTCTTGTGGTATCTTTATCTGGCTTTGATGAGGGTGATGGTGGCCTTGTAGAAACAGGGAGTGTTCCCTCCTCTTCAATTTTTTGGAAGAGTTTAAGCAGGATTGGTGGTAATTTTTCTTGGAATGATTGGTAAAATTTCCAGGAAGCCATCTGTTCCTGACCCTTTTGGTTGGGAGGTTTTCGATTACCGATTCAACCTCTTTACTAGTTATTAGTTTGTTGAGATCTTCTATGTCTTCTTGAGTCAGTGTAGGTAGTTTGTCTGTTTCTAGGAATTTGTCCAATTCATCTAGGTTATCTAATTTGTTGGTGTACAGTAATTCATGGTATTATATTATAGCCCTTTTTATTTCAGTGGGGTCAGTAGTAAGGTCCCCCCTTTCATTTCTGGTTTTAGTCATTTCTATCCTCTCTCTTTTTTTCTTCATCAGTCTGGCTATAAGTTTGTCAATTTTATTGATCTTTTCAAAGAACCAACAGTTGATTTTGTTGATTCTTTATTTTTTTAAAAAATTCTCTCATATATCTCTACTCTTAATCTTCGTTCTTTCCTTCTACTTGCTTTGGGCTCTTATTTTTCTAGTTCTTCCAGGTTTGAAGTTAGGTCTCTGATTTGAAATCTTTCTTCACTTTCACTCTCCACTGTCTTCACTGCATCTCGTAAGTTTTACTATGTTGTGTTTTCATTTTCATTCACCTCAAGATATTTCCTAATTTCCCTTGTGATTTCCTCTTTAACTCACTGGTTGCTTAAGAGCACATTGTTGAATTTCCATGTATTTGTTAATTTCCCATTTCGCCCTCTGTTATTGACTTCCAGCTTCATTACATCTTGGTCAGAGAAGGTACATTATATAATTTCAATATTTTTGAATTTGAGATTTGTTTTGTGACCTAGGATATGGTCTATTCTGGAGAATGATCCATGCACACTTGAGAAGAATATGTATTCTGTTGTTGGGTGAAGTGTTCTCTATTATATCTGTTATGTCTCATTGGTTTAGAGTATCATTCAAGTCTTGTAGGCCCTTATTGATCTTCTGTCTAGATGTTCTGTCCATTATTGAAAGTGGTGCATTAAAGTCTACTACTATTTATGTAGAACTATTTCTCCCTTCAAACCTGTATTTGCTTCATATATTTGGGGGCTCTTCTGTTAGATGCATATATATTTAAGATTGTCATATTTTCTTGTTGAATTGACCCCTTTATCAGTATATAAAGACTTTGTCCCTAGGAGCAGTTTTTTAAAAAATGATTTTAAAAAAATTTATTTTATTCCGGTGCGGCCCCCCCCGCCATTGTTGTTTGTGCTTGCTGTCTGCTCTCTCTGTCCATTCGCTGTGTGTTCTTTCCGTGTCTGCTTGTCTTTTCTTCTCATCTTTCTCCTTAGGAGGCACCGGGAACCAATCCCGGGACCTCTGGTGTGGAAGAGAGGCACTCAGTTGCTTGAGCCACCTCATCTCCCTGGTCTGCTGCGTCTCCCTTTGTTGTGTCATCTTGCTGTGCCAGCTCAGCTCTCCATGGCATGGGCCAGCTTGCCTTTACCAGGAGGCCCTGGGAATGGTAGACAGAAGCCCAATTGCTTGAGCCACATCTGCTTCCCATCAGAGCAGTTTTTGACTTAGAGTTCATTTTTTCTGATATTAGTATAGCTATCCCAGCTGTCTTTTGGTTACTACTTGCATGGAATATTTTTCTATCTTTTCACTTTCAACCTAGTTATGTCTTTGAATTTAAAGTGTCTTTTGTAGACAGCATATAGTTGGGTCACGCTTTTTTTTTTTTTTTTTTAACTTTGGTTCACTTTTTATTACACTGAACACAAGAGAAAAGTTTGAATGATTCAAAATTGTCATGGCCGAGAATAAATTGTATATTATTGGTCTGACTTGGAATCATTTAGATCTGACACTTAGCCTTGAACAAAACACAAAACAACAAAAATAATCCCAGAGTATGCTAGAGCAAAATGGTCAACTGTTAAACATTTCCAAGCTAGTCTCACATAGGATATTTCCTGAAGATATGTGAAATATAGCTGGGATAAGAAGAGAGGCTAGAAAAGGGCAATGCAACAAAATGATTAGCAAGTAACTATTTTATGTATTTACCAGCAATTTGAGGCAGACATGAATAAACAAGCATTCTTGGAGGACGATCATGACTGAAAACATTCCAACGTATCCACAGTCCAGTTAGATACCATGGTATCTGTAGCATAAGTAACTGCACAGTGATGTTCTCATTTACTTCACTGATAGTAACAAAATTTTTCCTATCTCATACATGATTGAACACATATTTTGCTTTAAAATTAATAGTCACAGGGAGCGGATGTGGCTGAAGTGGTTGAACACATATGAGGTCCCTGTTCAATCCCTGGCCCCAGTACCTAAAATAAACAAATAAATGAATATATTAACAGTCACAATTGAAGAAACAATGGTTTATTTTTCTATTCAAGTGACCAAGCTGCTGAATCTTAAAGCTTCAACACATTTTGTATCTTATTATTTTCATTGAACAATAAGACCTTCTATTTTGATTATTCTTGGTAAACAGTAATTTTGTTTCTCCAGTGGCTTTCAAATGCCGACAGGTGGTTTAACATAGTGGCTGCTGCTTTCAGGGGATTATATTAAATGAATCCTCATTTCCAGTGCAATATTTCATTGAAAGTCCATCCATCGGAATGGGCTGGTGGTTGGCCAAAGAGCCCTGCTTTGGCTGCCAGGACTTCGTTCTGCTGAATATGATATTCCTGAAAACTCATGGATATTTTTTGTGTCATTTTTAAATATTTTTGTAAGCAATGTTCTGAAAAGGTTGTCTCTTCAGGTTTTATTTCTCTTGTAAAGTTTTTAACACAGTCCAAAAAGCAGGTTTCTGTTAAGTTTATTGTAGATTCCAAGAAATTCTTTAAACTGTTTTATCTGATCAGATTCTGGTATTTGTGCAGACATATTCTTTTGGTATGTTTATTAGTCACCTTTTCTGATGAATAAGTTCAACCTTTGCTTGAATGTCTCCAGTGAGGTCAGATTTGTTATTTAAGCACAGGCTTTCGCATCTGACACCAGGGTGAGGCTGGGGGACAGCGCTGCTGGTCGAGCATGGGGGTGGCGGGCTGGGGTCCAGGCAGGTGCTGCAGCAGCTAGGTGGGAGAAAACACTGGGTCATGCTTTTTTTTTTTTAATCAATTCTGCCAATCTCTGTCTTTTGACTGGAGAGTTTACTCCATTTACATTTAAAGTCACTATTGATAATATAGGATTTTCTTCTGCCATTTTGCTATTTAGCTTCTGCAAGTCTTATACCTTTTTTTGTCCCTCAATACTTCAGTTAGTGCACACTTTAATATTTATTTTTTTGTATTGTACCATAGCAAGTCCCTTTTCATTTCTATCTGGATATATTTTTGATATATTTTCCTTGTGGTTACCATGTAGTTAAAAGTTAACATCCTAAATATGTACTAATCATATTCGATTTGATACCAACTTGACTTCAATAGCATACACATAAACTGTTCCTCTATCCCTCTGTCACCCCACCTTTTCTTGTACTTGTAACCATTTATATCTTTGTACATTGTACATTCAAAATCATATGTTTATCATTATTTTTTATGCATTTGTATTATAGCACCTGTAAGAGGTAAGAAGGAGAGTTACATACCAAAAAATACAATACAGTAGTACTGGCTTTTATAACTATCCAAATGGTTATCTGTACCAGAGGTCTTTCTTTATGCCACTTTGAACTACTGTCTACTGTTATTTCTTTCAGTCTGAAAAATTCCCTTTGTTGCGCTGCTTGTAGGGCAGGTCTAGTGGTGATAAACTCCCTCAGCTTTTGTTCATATGGGAATGTCTTAATCTCCCCCCTCCCCTTTTTTTAGGAGGTACCAGGGATTGAAACCTGGACCTCATACATGGGAAGCAGGTGCTCAACCACTGAGGTACCTACATCCGTTTCCCAATGAGAGTTGATTTTTAGATTTGTTTGTTTTCTGGAGGTACTGGGGATCAAACCTGGGACCTCATACATGGGAAGCAGGCCCTCAACCACTTGAGCTATATCTGCTCCCTCAGTATGATTAAAAAAAAAAATTTTTATCCTCCCCCTCCCAAGATAGGTCCCTCGTCTGTCTGCTCAGTGTCTGCTTGTCTGCTTTAGGAGACACTGGGAACCTAACCTGGGACCTCCCATGTGGGATGTGGGCACCCAACCGCTTGAGACACATTCGCTCCCCCTACCCCAGTATGTTTTATTAGACTTGCTGTCAGTTTCCCAACCCCATGGATTTGTGAGTACTGATCATTTCTGCTTATGGTAGGTTGTCCAGCATTTGAGGTGAAGGGAAATGACACCCACTCCATTTTCCTACCTGGGACCTCATACACGGGAAGCAGGAACTCAACCACTGGAGTTATATCCACTTGCCTCTCCCTTATTTTTGAAAGACAGACTCTCTGGGCAGAAAAGTTTTGTTTGGCAATTGTTCTCTTTCAGCACTATTTTGTCCCACTGCCTTCTTGCCTCTATGTTTTCTTTTCAGTTGTTCCAAAGGCAAAATTTTATATTTAAAAATAAAATTAAATTACAGATGCACAAAGAACAAAAGTTTAATATACGAAAGACACTGTTGTTTGATTCACTTAATGTCAATATTTGGGGAGATTTTTAAGGCTTTCAAAAAGAATGGCATTAATAATAGTGCTGTACAATATTTAAAATAACTCAACAGGAAAATAAAAAGCACCTTTACACCATATTTTCATAAATTGTTCTGGAGACAGCAAACTTATGTTTAGTTGTTTTTTTTTTCTTTGCTTTAAAATAAGCTACCAGTAATTCTAACCAGTCTAAAATGTATTGTTCCTGGACCAAATACAAACATTCATACTTGCAAAAATGTTTCGCAATGGTACCTTAGCCTCTACAAAAAGCATAAAATAGCTAAGGAGAGACTAGGGTCTGTTTTCAAATAGTGTGACTGATCCGATAATCCCTTATCAGTAGAAGTACTGGCAAAATACAAGATATTTAGGATCAGTTTTAATTCTTTGGTATAAGCATGAAACTGTTATTGACAGCTTTCCATGGCTAGCTTCTTAATAAACCAATAAGAAACCCAAAGAGTATGAGTGACAATGAAACTTAGTATACAATGCAAGGCAAGAGTGATAGATGTTTTTTGTTTTTTTTTTTAAATAGGAAAAGTCAACACTAATATTATACTCTAGAGAAACTAACACCTATTTAGAGGTTTTAACGTTATAGCAAACCAAAGGTCAAGCTTCGTAATAACCAAAGTTATAACTTGTAGCTGGAATATTTTGCTGCAGTTTTGCATTATACTGAAACTTGCAGTGTACAACTATCAGAGGATTCTTAGATCTTGGCGTAACAGGCTAACACCGCCCATCACCCCTGGGGGAGGGGAACGACAAATTCTTTACCCCCCCAAATGCCTGAACTTTACACTGTGAAATAAATCGGAGTGAGAGCTATAAAGCAAGGATATTATGTAAACTCTCATCACTTTTGCATTTTTTAAATCTTTGTGACATAGACAAGCATATTTTTGTTTTTCGAGGTGCATACTGCTTAATTTAGCCAGCTTAAAGGATTGTAAAATTTAACTTTGTGAATAAGTACAAAGTCTAGGACTTTATCTAAGGGACTCAATCCATTTTGATAATTATAGTTCTTTTAAAAATCATTTGAAAAATTCTTTGTGGACAATAGACCCAAGACTATAGTATATCCAAAGAGAATGCCTTTAACCTGGGCTTTGAAGTTTTTCCTCTCAGTTACCTGTTCTTCCATCTGCTACTTCCTCTCATGCTTTCTTCATTTACTAAACACAAACTGTCAGATGTTTTACATTGGACGTCTCCCCCAAGGCCCTATCAGATCATTATGTAAACGTGCATGTACAGCCTTCAAACACCAACCTCCTAAACCGAGACTAACGCCTAGAGCCACAATTTTTTTTATTTTATTATTATTATTATTTTTTAAAGATTTATTTATTTATTTATTTATTTATCCCCCCGAGTTCCAGATATTCCCATAAATCTTCAAACCCCAAACTGGAATTCTAATGAATTTAAAAACAAAACAAAACAAAAAACCACATTTCTACTGAAGAAAAGGCAACTGCGCTTATTACATCAACACCATTGAAGTATAACTGATAGCAACAAAGGGACCTACTCATATTTCCAAAACCAGGATTTACCATGGCAAAGTCTAAAACCCAGGCACAGGAGATGAGATCCTAAATACCACTATCATAAAAATAATCAATTTCTATATTTATCTTTCTTCTGCTGCATGAGGAACCAAAGAAGTCAAACAGAGGATTATTCTGCTGAATCAACCATGAAAACTTCAAGAAGTATAATAACAACAGAGGTATAATATTCTCTGTTTTTTTTTCAGGGCATCATTTTATACATGTTTTTTTAAAGAACTTTAAAAATAAAAATTATAAAGTTATTTAGCCTTGTGAATATTTTACAATAAAGTTTCCTGAGTTTCTATGACAAACTCTTCAAGCAATTCAGCTTTTCAGATAGAGTCGTCACTACAAAGTCCCTCTGACATGGGACCGATCCCACGGTTACAAAGCAGCTTCCTCCTTTGTTGGCCTCGTGAGAGAGCTCTTTGTTCCTTCAGGATCCCAAATCCTCATTCAAAGTCATTCCTGTTTGTTTTCCAACACTACGTCAAATTGTAGGGGGACACTTCTGGGAACTTTCCTTAAATCAGATTGCTCCTGCTTTGCCAAGATTGACAGTACAGCAGTACAAGTTAATCAGTTAATGTGGTTTCTGTGTTGCAGGGCACTACACTGCTCCAGGATTGTCAATGGATACAGATAAAATCCCTCCATTTGTGGTAGAAGCCCACCATTGATAGTTCTCTTTGCTACTACATAACCTAGCAGTTCTTCTGTGTTCAACTGAGCCTGAACCTTCAGGCCTCTTTTTTTAAAGATTTATTTATTTATTTCTCCCCCTCCCTCACTGTGCTCGCTGTCTGCTCTCTGTGTCCATTGTGTGCTCTGTGTCTGCTTGTCTTCTCTTTAGGTGGCACCAGGATCCAAACCGGGGACTTCCCATGTGGGAGAGGTGCTCAATCACTTGAGCCACCTCCGCTCCCTGCTTTTTGTATCTCTCATTGTGTTTCCTCTGTGTCTCCTTGTTGCGTCATCTTGTTGCATCAGCCCGTCGTGCCAGCCTGTCAAGTCAGCTTGAGTCTTGCTCATCTTCTCTAGACGGCATTGGGAACTGAACCTGGGATCTCCCATGTGGTAGGTGGGTGCCCAAATACTTGAGCCACATGCGCTTCACCAGGTCTCTTCTGAAAAGAAAAGTTGCCTGACGTGTGTCTTTCTGATGGCTTAATTTAGTTCCATTTCTGGTAGAATTGTCTGGAATGTTATTTTTTCTGTTTAACTGGTTAAGTCTCTGGAGAACTGCAACTAGTTTCCTCTGCACTTAATTTTGTCTCAGAAGGTTTGCCTTCCTTTTTTTTTTTTAAACTTTATTTTGTACATTTAATAATTGAAAATATAAACAATAACTAAAAAAGAAAAAGAAAACAGTTGAATAAAAACATACATTTCTCAATTAAATGTACTAGATACATATAAATATACATATATTTTTTGAATCATACAATATGTAACACAATATATTTGGTTCACAGTAACGCAATCACACAGTATTTGCTCTTTTGTGTCTGGCTTGCTTCGCTCAACATAATGCCCTCCAGGTTCATCCATGTTGCCATATGCTTTATGACTTCATTTCTTTTTACAGCTGCATAATATTCTATCGTGTGAATAGACCACAGTTTGTTTATCCATTCATCTGTTGATGGACACCTGGGTTGTTTCCAACTTTTGGCAATGGTGAATAATGTTGCTGTGAACATCGGTGTGCAGATGTCTGTTCGTGTCACTGCTCTCAGTTCTTCTGGGTATATACACAGTAGTGGTATTGCAGGGTCACGTGGCAAGTCTATATTCAACTTCTTTAGGAACTGCCAAACAGTCCTCCATAGTGGTTGTACCATTCTGCATTCCCACCAACAGTGAATAAGTGTTCCTATCTCTCCACATCCTCTCTAACACTTTTAGTTCTCTCTTTTTAATAGTGGCCATTCTGATAGGTGTGAAATGATATCTCATTGTAGTTTTGATTTGCATTTCCCTAATCATGAGTGATGGTGAGCATTTCTTTATGTTTTTTTGCCCTTTGTATTTCTTCTTTGAACAAATGTCTATTCAGGTCTTTTGCCCATTTTTTAATTGGGTTGTCTTTTTATTGTTGAGTTGTAACATCTCTTTACATATCCTGGATATTAAACCCTTATTGGACATATGATTTCCAAATATTTTCTCCCATTGGGTCGGCTGCCTTTTCACCCTTTTGACAAAGTCCTGGGAGGTACAAAAATGTTTAATTTTGAGGAGGTCCCATTTATCTCTTTTCTTTTTTGTTTTGCGTGCTTTGGATGTAAGGTCCAAGAAACCACCACCTACTACATGGTGTTGAAGATGTTTCCCTATATTTTCTTCTAGTAGTTTTATGGTCCTGGCTTTTATATTTAAGTCTTTGATCCATTTTGAGTTGATTCTTGTATAGGGAGTGAGATAGGGGTCCTCTTTCAATTTTTTGCTTTATAGATATCCAGTTCTCCCAGCACCATTTGTTGAAGACACTGTTTTGTCCCATTAACATGGACTTGGTAGGTTTGTCAAAAAACAGTTCACAGTATAGGTAACAGTTTACTTCTGGATTCTCAATTCTATACCACTGATCGATGTGTCTATCTTTATGCCAGTACCATGCTGTTTTGACCACTGTAGCTTTGTAATATGTTTCAAGGTCAGACAGTGAAATTCCTCTCACATCACTCTTCTTTTTTTTTTTTTTTTCAGAATGCTTTTGGCTATTCGGGTGCACTTTCCCTTCCAAATGAATTGGTAATTGCCTTTTCTAATTCTGTAAAGTAGGCTGATGGAATTTTGATTGGTATTGCATTGAATCCATAAATCATCACAATATTTTTTCTTCCAATCCATGAACACAGAATGCCTTTCCATTTGTTTAGGTCTTTTTTGGTTTCTTTTAGCATTGTTTTGTAATTTTCTGCATATAGGTCCTGTACTTCTCTTGTTAAATTAATCCCTAGGTATTTGAGTCTTTTTGTTGCTATTGTAAATGGAATTTTTCCCGTGATTTCCTCCTCAGATTGTTCAGCACTAGTGTACAAAACATTACTGATTTTTGCGTGTTGATCTCTTATCTTGCCACTTTGCTGAACTCATTTATTAGCTCAAGTAGCTTTGTCCTGGATACTTCAGAATTTTCTAAGTAGAGGATAATGTCATCTGAAAACGGTGAGAGTTTTACTTCCTCGTTTCCTATTTGGATGCTTTTAATTTTTTTTTCTTGTTTAATTGTCCTAGCTAGAACTTCTAGTACAATGTTGAATAACAATGGTGACAGTGGGCATCCTTGTCTTATTCCGGATCTTAGAGACAAAGCTTTCATCCTTTCCCCATTAAGTATGATGTTGGCTGTGGGTTTTTCATATAAGCCATTTATCATATTAAGGAATTTTCCTTCTATTCCAATCTTTTTAAGTGTTTTTATCAAAAAAAGATGCTGGATTTTGTTGAATGCCTTTTCTGCATCGATTGAGATGATCATGTGGTTTTTTTCCTTCAATTTGTT
>JAQZBX010112534.1:0-10185 GCA_029593785.1 Cabassous unicinctus | reverse complement strand
ACTGGTTAGTCAATAACGGGTAACAGGACCCTTCTCTTCACTTGCGGCTAAGCCGCTGGATCAACCTAAGACAGGAACCTGGCCAATTGCTGCCGACAGTAACCTGATCAATTGCTGCCGACCAATAGCTGCCACGGTCTCCCATGACGGGTAAGATCCAGCAGCCGCTCAGCACGGTCCGAACCTAAGACAGGCACAGTTCCCCCCTCCGAAATAAAAATCGTCGAGGCCTCTATTTCCCCCAGCAGGTTAATGCCAAAAGATCGCCTAAGGGGACCTTCATGACAGCACTCCGAGGTTTTTCAGCCAAGGCTCTACTAATAAATTTAAAGGGGGAAATGTTGTAGGATATGGAAAAACATCTTTCCTGCTCCTCTCCCTTTAACTCTTCAGGCACCTTGTCAGCCCTAGCACCTCCTTCCAACCCCCCTTCAACATGGCCGTTAAGGCTTTAACAAAGAACAAAGCTTCTTCTCAGAAGTTAGAGAAGTTCACGCCTAAAGTTTCCTGCCCTCCTCCCTAGCAACAGCAACCACCAATGCCCAACCACCATTCATCCCTAAACCCACCAATCCCTGCCCTCCTCCCTGTTGGCGCCACAATCTTCCCGCCACCCCTGCGGCCGCCAATCACCGGCCGCCACCTCCCCCCTCACCCTTTAAATACTGTTGCATTCTCTGAATAAACGGACTTGCGCCACCAGCCTCGTCTCCGCGGTCGTCTCTCTTGCGCCGCGTCCATCCTCCACACCCGTCGCCCCCCACTGGGGGCCCCGCAGAGGCCCCCGATCCAACCCCCCCATCCCCTCATCACTCTTCTTTTTTTAAAATTGTGGAGACATATATACAACAGAAATTTCCCCATCCCATCCCCTCCCCTCCCAAGCATACCACTGAGTGGAATTAATGGCATTCACAGTGTTGCAGTACTCACACCATCCTCTGTTACCAGAACTTTCCATTCCCCCAGGCGGAAACCCTACACTCCCTTTCCATTAACACCCCATGACCACAGGTCCCCACTCCTGGAAACCTGTCCTCTCCTTTCTGTCTCTATGAGTTTGCATATTCTCTGATATTTTCTGTGGAGTTACCATGGGGCTTACATTTAACATTCTAAATCTATAACAACCTCATTTGCTTTGATACCATTTTAACTTCAAGAACATACATAAAACATACATAATCTATGTTCCTATACCTCTCGACCTTCGCACCTTTACACAGTACTTGTCAAAAATTACAGATTAATTTATGAGTCCCAAATCTTTGATTTATAATTACATTTTATGTATTTGCCTTTTAAATCCTATAGGAAGTAAAAAATGGAGTTACAATCCAAAAACACAATGGCACTGGTGTTTACAGTGACACATGTCATCTTCAATTGAGAGCTCTATTTCTTCATGTGGTTTCAGTTCATTGTCTAGTGTCTTCCCTTTCAATCTGCAGAAATCCCCCTTTAGCATTTCCTGTTGGGCCGCTCTAGAGGTGGCAAACTCCCTCAAATTTTGTCTATCTGGGAATGCCTTAACCCCTCCCTCATTTTTGAAAGATGGTTTTGCCAGATATTGAATTATTTGCCAGATATAGGATTTTTTTCTTTCAGCACTTTGAATACATCTTCCCACTGCCACTTGCCTCCATGATTTCTGATGAGAAACCACCATTTAATCTGTTTGAGGCTCCATTTAATCTGTTTGAGGCTCCCTTTTCTGTGACACATTGCTACTCTCTTGCTGCTTCCAGAATTCTATCTCTATCTTTGGCATTTGAGAGTTTGATTATAACATGGCACAGTGTGGGTCTATTTAGGCTTAACCTGTTCTGAGTTCATTTAGTATCTTGCATGTGTATATTCACTTCTTTCATCAAATTTGGGACATTTTCAGCCATTATTTCTTTGAATATACTCTCTGCCCCTTTCTCTCTCTCTTCTCCCTTCGAAACTCCCAAAATGCATATATTGATATGCTTGATGGTATCCAACAGGCTCCTCGGGCTTTGTCCACTTTTCTTCATTCTTTCTTCCTTCTGTTACTCACATTGGATAATTTCAATGGTCTTATCTTCAAGTTCACTGATTCTTTCTTCTGCCAGCTCCAATCTGCTATTGAATCCCTCTAGGGAATTTTTTATTTCTGTTACTATGGTCTTCAGCTCTGTTTGGTTATTTTTCATAATTTCCATCACTCTATTAATATTCTGTTTGTATTCATTTGTCATTTTCCTAATTTCCTTTAGATCTTTGTCCATGTTTTCCTTTACTCTTTGAGCATATTTAGGACCTAAAATTCTTTGTCTGGAATGTCCCAGGTCTGATCCTCCTCACTGATGGTTCCTAATGCTTTAATCTCCTCCTCTGCCTTGGCCATCACTTCCTCTTTCTTTATATGTTCTGTTATCTTTAGTTGAAAACTAGACATTTTGATATTTTAATGCATCACTGGAATTTAGACTCTAAAGTGTCAATTCTGGCTCTCTCTGCCTAGAGGGGCCTGCACCAAATCTTGGTGTGTATTTCCATCTTTCTCTCCCATTTCTCAGCAAGCTCTGTTCTTTCCCCCATTTCCCAAATAAATTGTTTTTACTGGTCTAACTAACTAAATAAATAAAGTGTTAATTCCTTAAGTTGTATCCAGCTAGTGTTATGACAGCACTTTCCTTGAATGTCAGGAGGAAGAGGAGAAGGAGAAGGAGGGGGAGGAGGAGAAAGAGGGGGAGGAGGAGGAGGAAGGGGAAGGGGAAGGAGGAAAAAGAAGGGGAAAAAAAAGAAAATGCCTTTCCCAGTCTTTGTAGATTGACCTGTGTGAGTGCTCTCCTCCAGAACTTACCCAATGAGTTTAAAGAAGAGCTCCAGGCCAAAGCGTAGGGGCCTTCCTGATCCTTTCTATACATGTGTCTTGTCTTGGACCTATGCATTTGGCCCTAGGAATTCTTCCATTTACATGGATGCAAATGTCTCCTTTTCCCTGGGCAACAGTTTCTTCATGGTCCCAGGCACTATACCCTGTGCCCTAGAGCCACAATCCCTTGCCCCAGGCAGCAAGACTTGACTGCTCTCCCACAGCATTCTGTGAGCCACCTTCTAAATGCAGGGCAAGTTCTGGGACACAAGTCCCTCAGGCCACCAACAGACAGACTGGGCCAGACATACAAGCTTCCTGTAAGTGCAGGAGGATTACTCTGCTCCCTCTGGAATTGGGACCAAGGATCAGCACTGGCAGTAAGCACCAGCTCCACACAGAGCCAGTTGGGGTGGTAAGGGGCCAGCTATGGCACCACCAGATCCTACAGCTTTTAAGTAGCCTTTTTCTTAATTTGGCACTCGCCCTGTTATTGCAGTCCTTTAACTGTTTTCTGGACCCTTGAAAAAGGTGTCTTTGCCAGTTCTTCCTGGCTCTTCAAAGCCCCAGTGTGAGGACGGAGCCCCGAAGCTTCTTATTCTGCCGTCTTGATTGGGGAGGGCTCCATTACACTTTTGAGATGAATGCATGGTATATTTAAAGAGAAATGGGTGATAGATGCAAAAACCATCAAATATCTTTACTGATTTCTGGTCACGATCCTGGGAAAGTTACTTACCCTCTCTCTGCCCGAGCCCTCTCATGTGAATTAATAACTGTCTCCTGGACTGTTGTGGGGATCAAATGAGTTAATATGTTTAAAATGCTGAGAAGAGTGTCTGATCCGTGGTAAATGCTAAGAACTTTCCGTGGGTTTGTGGTTGTTATCTCATAGGAGATCCGTGATAAATTTGTGAGTGAGGCAAAGCAGCTATGATTCTTTCTAGTTTACAGGTGAAAAACGTGAGGTCACAGATAGCTCACCCCAGGTCACAAGACAGTGGAAACCAGACCTTTGACCCCAAGACCAGAGTTTTTTTCTGATTTATCCCACTGCCTCTCTTTTCACTTAGAGACTGGCATATTTTTGTGGTTGCATTTTGTTTGTGCAAATCGTAGGCACAGCGCCGCTGTAAGAGGATTCTTTGTTAGGCTGCCCCAGCCTTTGACAGGGAGTTCCAAGTCAAACAGCCCGATGCCGGGTACGAAAGCACGGCCTTCCCGAAAGCGCTGGAGATGCTTTTCCAAGGCAGACGTTAGAATCCCCAAGTGAGGAGATGCTGCTCAAGAACACATCTCCAAGAGGAACGGACAAAGGTTACAAAGCAAAAGCAAGCAGGACGAGCACTGCAATTCCTCAACATCAGCTGAGGATGACGACAACAGTCCTCATTCCATAAAGGTGACCTGCCCGTTGACCGCTAATTCTGTACAATCTGTTGGAGGAGAAAATTAATTCAGAAGTGTCACTGGCTTCTGGTGGGCAAGGAGTGTGTGTTAAACAGTCACTAACACCAGAGAGCTGCCGCTGGGTCTTCTCCCTGATGCGCAGTCAACGGGAAAGGCCTGTCCTGAGGACAGCATCAAAATAAACGTACTCTAAATCCGCTGAGTTATAACGTTTGTAGCTCAGGGGTTCCCCAGGTAATTATATAAACTGTCACCAAACACCCCAAAGGAATATACTTTTCAAGAACAAACTGAGAAGGTGGAAGCAGTGACACTGAGGAGACAGACGTAGAGAGAAGAGCCTTTCCTCTCCGAGACCCTTTCCAGACCCCTCCTGCTGCAGATCCGTTTTCTTATAACAGTTGTTCGTAAGGCTTAATACTTCTATTCCTGGGTAAAGACCCAACTTGAAACGTTTCTCAGAACATCTGTGGGGGGTTAGCACAGCACACGGCCCTGGCCTCCCGCCCCCCGGCCTGATGGGAACCCCGGGCTCTGCTCGGCTCCCCAGCCACACTCGGTCCACACGGGACCCCGCGCTCCCGTGGCTGCAGCCCTGCCCTTGCCTGTGAGCTCCAGGCGGGACTATTCCACGGCTCACTTGCAAGGCTACCAGGCTTCTCAGACGTAGCCTGCGCAGCCCGGGCCCCGGGACCTGCTCCTCCCCCAGCTCCCCTGACAGCAAACAGCAGTTCTGGTCGTCAGCTTGCTCGCCAGATGCCTCCGAGTCCAACGCCAGTCTTCTCTCTCTCTCCCCGCCACATCCAACCCAGCAGCAGGTCCTGCTGCTCTGCCTTCCAAACAGATCCCGAACCCAGGTCTTGTCCCTACGCCCACTGCTGCCACCCCGGCCAGGGGCTTTTCAGCAGACTATTAGAGTAGCGTCCTAGGCGGGACCCTGCTCCTGCCCTGGCACTCCTACCTTTGAAAACAAACCCGACGCTGGACACACCTCTGACTTTTACCTAATTCAGAATAAAATCCAAAGCTGTGCCCGTGTCCTACACGGCCTTACATGGCCTACAACCCGGCGCTAGCTTCTCTTCTGGCCTATCTCCTGTCTCCCGCCTTGTTGTCCCCAGACAAGCCCCCAGGAGCTGATGCAGCCCACCCCTGGGCCTGCAGGGCTCTTGGAGCATCCGCAGGCCCCGAGCAACCAAACAGCACCCGCCCCAGCCCTGCGTGGCCTTCCTCCGGTTACTGGCTTCACGCCATCCACCACGTCCTGAAATTGTACCTTTACTTTGCTCACTTACTACATGTCTTCTCCACTGAGCAAGGGATCCACAGCCTCGTCCAGGAAACCGTCCCGCCCCAGGATATCACTCACGCCTCTGACTGTCACACCTCCGGGGCTCACTGTCACCCTCAAAGTCTCCTCTTTCTTGGCCCTAAAGATGGGCAAGCAGGTAGGCTTCAAAGCATTCGCTACCTGCACTGCTAAGCCATGAGACGTTTTGGTATTCTTTCTTTACGTAAGGATTTCTGAACTAAATTTTACTCTTTTTCCAAGGAATCAGCTGAGACCCGCACCGATACGGGGTCCCGGTGAGAGTGTGCCCTCTGCGTGCTCCTCTGCCAGCCCTCCTAGGACCCGGCTGCATCGCCCCCCATCACCGAGTCTCTTTCCGTCTCCCAGAAACAGGCACTTCCACAGGATCCAAACTAAATCCCGTGAGACTGAAGGCCAAGGGCCTGGTAGAGCTCAGCCAGCAGTAACAAACCAGTGTTTATGCTTCATCATTTGTTCCTGATGTGGAAAAAATACGCAGATGATCAAACGTTGGTAAGCAGCTGTGATTTTACACTTTTTAATGTGAAAATAGCCACTGCAGCAGTGGCCACTGGGGCACTACACATTGTGTATTCCGTATAAATGCTGAAAATGAGGCGCCGTGGGCAATGTGCAGCTCCAAGTGTGGCCCTGGGCTACGCTTTAACTCTTCCCATGCTGCAGCCGCCTGCCACAGGGACAAGATGCGTTCTCCCACTTTCATGAGAAGGAGCAACAGGGCTTCTAAACATGCCAAGCAGTTTAAAAGCAAGCAAGGCAAACGCCCCAGGGTCAGGGCAGACGGACACCATCGCCGGCGTTTGCAGGGAAGCTTTCTCCCCGACGTGAGCGGAAAACTGAAAAGCCATGAGGGAAGGTGCGTGGCGTGCGTTTGGGTTGTGCTTTGGGATGGCCCTGCCCACGGCGGTGCTGTGCCCAGCCCAAGTCCTCCCTGGAAGGGGTGCCGTGACGCACCCCCACCCGTCCGCAGGGACAGCTCAGAACAGAAAAGACCCTTTGACCAGCCTTAGGAAACCGTTATTGATTTCATGAAGCAGGTTTACTTATCTAATAATGAGTTCAATATTTCATGCATAAACATGATAGAAACATACTTTTCAAAACATAACAATGCTTGTATCACTCCTAAAATTTATTATTTCTTATACAATACTCAGTGTGTTCAGATTTCTCTATTGCCTCATAAATGTTTATTGCTTCTCTAAATTCCATTTCATTTATTGATGTTTATTCAATATATTTAGACAGACGTTTGAAATCATTCACCTGGTTTAGGCACACCTTTTGGGAGAAATCCAGGAGGCAGAAGCTGAGGCTTTCTCCTGAGCCTCTGCAGCAGGCCTTTTGGATAAACTATATAACGAATTGAATAGGCTATTTGAAATCATGTTGTCTGACCATCTCCTGCCCTATTCAAAAAAATACCAAATACTGCATTACTTACTGTCCTTTCAACCGTCACAAACAAGGACCCACCAGGAGTTTTTACTTTTGCATTTTATGAACTGAACTCATGCCTGCTTCTCTCCAGGCGGAGAAGAAATGTTGTGTCCCGTCCCGTCCCCCGCCCCCACCCCCGCAGAAGTGCTGCCCCCTTTCTTAAGCCCGGCTCTGAGCCTAAGGAGCGCACACTCAACTTCCTCCCACAAGCGCCCTGGACTGGGCAAAACTGGATGCGGTATTTCTTTGGCAAACGTTTGTAGCGACACAGGAAAGAAAGGAACTGCTCAGGACTGAGGAGTGGATAAAGTGAGAGCCAGGTTGAGCCGGCGCCAGTGTGAGGTTGCATAACTGCAAAAAGCTGCTTTTCAAGCAAAACTAAGCAGAAATTGTGGCTGCTGCAGAGGAATCCCAAGGGAGGTTTGAGGATACCAGGATGTATCCAGATGAAAGCTGTGTGTACAAATGACACCAACTGAATACAGAATGGGGTGAACTAAACAATGGAACGCTAATGGTTTACGTGTGGGTATTTTAAAGCCTGACCCCGGGGCTCTGGGTCTCCACAACGAGGTGAGCCCAGGGCAGCGCATAATCAAAGCAGGGCATTTTCTTCACCTTTTCCCATCCATCTGGATGAGAAGTGGGACAGCTTTGGGTCGGGATTCCCGTTGAGGTTTAGTACACAGGGATATTGGATGAAAGACCCAGTCGGGTCTCGCAGGATTCGAACTCAGGGTGCTCTACAAAACAAACCCAGGGCTGCGGAGCAGAGAGGCGGGGCGCGTGGCGCGTAGCTACGGGACCAGCCCGGCCCTGCTTAGGTGGCATCGCGCTCGGACGCAGAGCTCCCGGGGCGCCGGCGGCGGCGGGGGAAGCGACCCAGGGCTCCCGCGCCCCCTCCCAGACCGACACGTTGACACTGAGGCGGGCCCTGGCGCCGGCGGGGGATGCGCGGCCGCCCGCCCCGGGCTTTGGGGAGGGTGGAGCGGTCCCGGGGGATCCTAAGTTTCGGGGGCCGAGCCCGGAACGTCCACCTTCCTCCCGGGCGCGCAGGGGGTGCGGAGAGAGGCAGGAAAGGAGACCCTGCAGGGCGGGGCAGGTGCAAGGGGCAGGCAGGGCGCCGGCCGAGCTGGGGAAGGGCCAGGGAAGAGGGGGCGCCGGCTGCGGGTCGGGGCCGGGGTCACTCACCATCCTCCAGCGCTCCGTGCACCAGCAGCAGGCCCAGCCACAGCCAGAGCTTCATCTTCAGGGCGGGCTGGGGCCGAGGGGCCGCGGGCAGGGCGCGGGCAGGGCGCGGGCAGGGCGCGGGCAGGGCGCGGGCAGGGCGCACGGGGCGGCGCGGACGCCGGGGCGGAGGATCCCGTTTCACCGGGCGGAACCCAGTTTGGGGGGAAAGTTTGAGGATTTTTTTAAAATTCCCTGTCTGTGCATCGTGACCTCTGCTGCCGCCTGGCGGAGCCGGGAAGCGCGGCGCAGGGCGCCCGGAGCTGCGGGAAGGAGATGTCGGTTACAACAACTCCTAGTCTCGGCCAAGTTCACCAACTCCAAGAAGACCTAGCGCAGCCCTGCGGACTGACCGGGTCACATCCAACCGTAACTGCCCAAACGTCACCAACGCTTGTCCCCACCTGCTCAGGCAGAGCCGCAGTTCTCTGTAAAAGTGCCCCGAAATCCTTCCCTTCATTCCCAGGGGCCGCTCCTCGCCCTCGCCAACGAGCCCCTCGCCTTCTGCCGTCCCTGCTGCGTCTCTGTGCGCAGAGACGCGCTCGGCGCCGGGCGGGTGCCTTCTGGACGCCGACATGCCCGCCGCTGCCGAGGGGCGCCAGACGGGAGGTGGCCTCCGTGCGGGTGCACAGCAGCCAGCGCCTGCCCCAGGGTCCTTGCTCTTTTGTGCGTGCGCCCCGCTGCCTAGACAACACTCAGCTGTGTGTCTAGAAGGATCTGGGCCAGAAAGGGACTCAGAAACAGCACCCGCAGTCCTCCCCCACCCCCTTTCCTCCTGTGAGTCAAGAGCGGAGCTCTGGGCCCTTCCTATCCAGGGGACTGATTTTCCCCCAGGAGGCTCTGTGTCTAGACAGTCCCCTTTAGGTGTATTCAGTGCTATCATGTTTGATGGGACCAGGAAGGTGTTCCCCTCCCCCAAACACACACACATGAGTAAGCCCGGGGGCAGGGAGGTTAAAGGATGCTTCCACCGACCCTTCTGAGTGCTCACCAGGAAGCATGTGGAGGAGATGCTAAGACGGAAAGGAAAAAAACAATGCAAATCAAACTATAATTGAATGCCAAATTGTGTGATGTTTGCTCTTAATACTGAGGAAGTTCAGAGACGTGGGTGATGAGTGCAGAGTGGAGGAGTGACGGCTGTCCGGCTTGAGTTTGGAAAGCAGAGGAGTGGGGGGAAGGAACGCTCTGATGAGTCGTGGCGCCTCTTGTTTGCTGCCTTAACAGCCCACAGCTGGCGTTGGCGGGTGGGTGGGCGAACGCCGCTCATCGTGGGGGTGCGGGGGAAACACGAGGAAACCTGGTCTGGGGCTGTGGAAGCGGAGCCGCGGTGGGTTTCTCAGCTAGTTTGCAGGTGTGGGGTGTCTGTGGGCACTTCCCCAAGCGGCTTCCCTCCCCATTTCACTGTGATCTTAGCACCGAGCGTCACCTTTAAAGAGAGACTGCTGCGCAATTACAGGAGGGGGGCGTCGCCCTCAACACCCAAAGGCAGCAGCCCTGCAACTTGTGAGGAATAGTACTTAGCCGCGGCGCGCAGGGACCCGGGAATTCCACCCAGTGTTGCCAGCGCGAGGCCCGGCTCCGCCGCTCACCTGTGCTGGGAGGAGGGAATAGGCGCCTGGGATGCGGGCGACACTGCCACTAACGCTCCGAGCAGTGCGGCGTCCCTGCCGGGAGCACCCAAGCAGAGGACTCCGAGTGCGCAGGGCAGGGACCAAGTCTGCCTGCGGTGCCCACCCCTGCGATGGCCGCTTCTAGACCCCCCTCTCCCTCCCCCACAGAACCACCTTGCCTCCTGAGTGAACACCCACCCTCCTGGCCGCCCCGCCTCAGCGCCCTGGTGCAGCGCTGCCCTCCTCTCACCGGGAGTGTGCCCACAGCCGCCCCCTTGGCCTCTCCCGTCCTTCTTTCCCCTCTATGCATTCTTTCT
>JAQZBX010112533.1:0-10186 GCA_029593785.1 Cabassous unicinctus | reverse complement strand
CAGCACATTGAATGGGGGAGAAAACAGGCCACAATTTAGTTGCCTAGCACTAACCAGCTCTTTTCTCCTTGGAGAACAGCCTCTCCCTCCAGCCCACTGCTTTAGGATAACACAATGAGTAACACCTAGTCATAGAAATCAGTCTCTTTGGTTTGTTTTATATTATGTTGTACATCATTTAAGATTAAAAACAAAGGATATACAGTCTTGATGAATCTAAAGTAATTTGCTAACTATTTTGATTCTCAGAGAACTACTAATAAAAATCTAAAAGGTATGTGTCTTGCTGTGATAATTTCCTTATAGCCAACAGTTGTTTTACTGAGGAGAGTGGGTAGTGAAGGGAGTTCCTGCTTAGATTTGCTGGGGATGGAACAGGATCTAACAATTTTTTTGTTGTTTGAGCACTTCTCTCTAGGCCTATGGGATCCAGGAGCTTACCCTCCAGTCTGCCCTGGTTTTTGGTTTGCCAAGGCTGCCTGGCCCAAACTGGGGTCTGTTTGAACATGACCCGGCTCTTTCTCTGGGCCTTTAAGGGGTCACCAGAATTGAGGAAAGAGCCCCTTTCTCTGTGAGTAGCTTCAGGCATTTGTGTGTTCTGCACCACAAGAAGACTGGATTCAAACTGCTTCACGAGTGTTCATCAGTGCTGTTGTATTCTACAGAACTTGAATTCATCCCTCAGGTTTCTTGCCAATGTACTTAATTCTGCCTTAATGCTGGGACCTTGGTTGGGGGGAAGCGTGTCTTTGTAATTGTGTTGAGTGATCATGGGAGAAGTGGCTACTCTCACATGTGAGCCTTAGGGCCAGGAAGCAGCAAGCTGGAAGCACAACACCCTCTGCTGGCCAGAGGCTACCAAAGGGTGGCCAGGCCAGGCTGCTTCAGGCTGAGTGATTTAGCCCCTCTCCTGGCCTTTTAAACCCTTAAAAATTATCCTCTCCTGAAGGAAATTAAAGTTTCACACCATAAAGAACACCAGGACCAAGGATGTGGCATATGAATCTCACTGTGACCCAGGACAGTCTTAGAAAGTGACAGGCACCTGGAGGTTGCTTTGTATTCCTTATCTTAGGCTACTTCCTGCTAAAAGACACATAGCAAGCCAGCTGAAGAGGTGTGTATGTGTATAAATTCTGTTTCAGAAGTCAGACTGGACTAGAACAACAGTACCAAGATTCTGAAAACAGGAGGTCCTTGAGTCAGGGAGTGGCCGGCCAGGGTGATGCTGGATAAAGGTGAGGGTAGGACATGGACTTGCCTAAGATCCTCCAGCTCTTCAGCTATTCCATAAGGAGGAGTGGGGAGTGAGGAGTTTGACATGAGCAAGGAACTGCCACAGAAGCATGAAGGCTGTCAGGGCTCTTACACAGGCCCTTCACCCCAGCAAGTCAGAGACAAGAAAGAATAATACCGTGACACAGGTACCCTCTTCTGTCTCAAGACCAGACTATTGGAAGGGAGGAAACTAAGCATAAAGCCTGTCCCACATCTGCTGTTAAAAACACAGCAGGGGAGCAGATGTAGCTCAAGTGGTTGAGCGCCTGCTTTCCACGTACAAGGTCCTGGGTTTGATCCTGGTACCTCCTAAAAAACAAAAACGAACAAATGAAAAAACCAACTCTCATTGGGGAGATGAGATGTAGCTCAGTGGTTAAGTGCCTGCTTCCCATGTGTAAGGTCCTGGGTTCAATCCCCAGTACTCCAAAAAAAAAAAAGACATAGCAAGTCAAGGTTTGATCATTATACATTTTCAAAAGCTAATCTAAAGCCTCAAATTAAACCAAGGGCTGACTAGGGAGAGCACAGTCCCCGCCTCCCAGCACCATGTTAACAGTGTTTTAGTTTTTGCCAAATCTTGGAAAAAAAGGCACAGAGTTCAGCTGATAGAGTCCCTGGGCTCAGCATATTACCTCCTCACCCTGTGACTTCTGATCTCCAGGTTACCACCACCCCCTCTGATCCCCAAACTCAGTAAACATCTACAGTTACTAGATCCAAATCTTGTTCCCACAGAAAAGGGATCAACATAAGTAAAGGTACAAATTCTCTTTCAGTCCCAGAGAAAAGGGAGGGGCATGAAGTTCTTCAGCTTGGTCCTTCTTTTCATTTGCTCCTGAACTGAGGAGTTACAGAGGTCTGGCCCTAAGGGAGGAGCTGGGAGCCCATCCAAGGCTGTGTGGGTTCTGGTGTATGCAGGTAGGACCTGGCAGGGGCCTCCTCCAGCCCCTGAGAGCCCAGCACAGGCTCCTGCGCTGCTCCTCACCCCCCTTCCTGTACAGGATCGGGCTCTAGGACACCGCTGTCCTCTCAGGGCCCACAGCTGGCCTATGGCAGGCCAGGTACAGCTGCAGCTGGCTCCTCAGACTCTGGATGCACTTGGACTTCAGAGCCAGGATTTCATCTAACTGGGTCACAAAATCTTCAAAATCCTGAGGAAGGAAGCAGGAGACAAATGGAGATTCTACTTTTTGAGTCCCTCCTCTTGTAGGAAATTTCAGAGCCTAGCCCCTCCTCCAGTTAGAAACTTGAAAATTTTGCTATGCCATAGGGTGAGGCTTGCTTCTCTGGGTTTGAGACTAGTAGAGGGGTGTTTTGCATGTGGCAGACAGCAGGCTGGCCGGCCACTGTTAATGTTGTAGGGAGGGGCCCCAACAAGCCACTAGGAAGGCAGAACGGCTAAGGGTAAAGGCTGGAAACATTTTCTCCTTGGCAGGGGGAGTGGGGGGGGAAATAGTATAGCACCATCTCCCACCTGTATGGGCCTGGCCCATTTGGCCTATTCCCCCCAAGCTATCTCAGAGGAGGCACAAGACGTCAACAATGGTGGTGTGTGACAGCAAAGTCCTTACCCTACACATAATCACAGCAACAAGGATCGCCATCAAACTAACTATAGGCTAATTCCCAACAGCCCCTGAGTGTCCAGCCAAAGGCCACTTACATTAGAAGCCAGCTGGCTCATCAGAGTCTCCTCCTTGAAGCCCAGTTTGGCCATTTCATCCAACTGCTCCTGGTGTGCTCGGATGACCACCTGTCTGGAACACCAGAGGGGAATACTGTGACCCTTTTAGTCTCTCATTCACTTCTGGGCAGCTTTCTGGAACTGAGCCTCATCTCCAGGCCAGGAGCTGCTTCTGCCAAGACTTTGGCCGAGGCCAGCTCACCACCCACATCCTCCCCCTTCACTTCTTGGGACTTGTCAAGAGCCTAGAGAGTAGTAAGGAGATACAGGTAAAAAAGATGGGCTTCTCAAGCTGCCCCTACCTCCCCAGCTGTACTGAGAGCTCCTGAGAAAGGGCTGGGGACTACTTCTACACAGGAGCTGCCCATTTCCCACAGATTCTATGCACAAAAGGCCTTTAAGGCTGTGACCCCTGCCACTGGCATATATGGCATTCAGTGGAGCCTACTGTCTAGCGTGCCATCATTTCTTCTTTGGTCCAGGGACCAAAGCAGGAGATGTGAGCTAGAACCTCTGTCACACTCTGCTGATGGTAGAGACCATGGAGACAGCAAGATTGTCCACCTGAGAGAGGCAGACTCCTCACCTATACATCCCTGCATGCCCTTCTCTCTTTGCCCATGCCCCTGGCCTGAGCCCCACCGAGCATCAGGCAGACAGCTGGCCTAAATATTAGGAGCCCTAGCCAAGGGCTACTGCCTGATGGACGCCCATCCTGCCCACTGCCCTTCCACCTAACCCACTCTACCTCCTTTTTCCGCATCTCCTAAGACTGCTTTCCCGTCTCCTCTTTCTGCTGCTCCATCCTCAGTATCACTTGGAGAAAGCAGCCAAAATTGCCAGCTCCCCTGCTTTTTTCCTTCCCCATCTTGGAAGGTGCCCAGCCTGTCTTAGCTCTGGGGTTTGCAAGGCTGTGGCCACTCTATCTCTAGGCAGCACTTTCTGGAGCACAGACCCTCCAGAATGAAGAGGATTCTGATCTCACCACAGGTCACAGGTTTGGTTAAGGGGGCAGATCTTCCCTTCTCTTGCTCACATCTCAGCTTGCCCAGGCTGAGGCTCTACCTACCCTGGTGAGCCTGCTCCAATACATTTTACTCCTGCAGCTCATGCCAGATGCCTATAGGCAGGCTCCCTTGAGAAGCTGGACAATTCTCTCCAGTTGCAGCACAGCTCTGGCACTGAGCGGACCACAGCCAATCCCAGAACAGACAAAACATTGTGCTGGGGTGGAATGGGGGTGTCATGGGCTCAAGATTTGGGGAGACAGTCCAACTTACTGTGCTTGCCCCAGGGTGGGCTCATGGAAAGTCCCTGCAGTCTTGGGAGAGCAGCTGGGAACCAGGGGAGAGCCTGGCCTTGCTAAGCACTTTGGGATCGGCCTGTGTTTGAGCCATGTGATGTCCTCGTTGTAGCAGGACAGCTTGATGGGATCTGTGGACAAACCCAGCTCCTGCCGACCAAGTTCTGCCAGCTGTTTTCTCTCCTGGGCCCAGGACTGGTTGGCCACATCATTCCTTCTTGTGCATGGGGTGAGTGTAGGCCCAGAGTGGGATCCCCCAATATGTGTGGTAGGGAAGAGCTTTCCTGGGAAACTCCAGGACCTGGCCAGCTCTGTCTCCTCAGCATCGGCATCATACTGCTCACTACCCGCACAGTCCTGGGAAGAGAAAGCAGACTCTCTGCCCTGGCAGGTCTCTCCCAGGTTAGCCTCCCTGGTGGACAGCTTGTCAGGTGGGTGCTGACGGATGGGTGATGGAGACAAAGCTGGAAGATCACTACTAGGCTTATTGTCAGGGGGGGATGAGGAGAGCCAGAGGTGTGCAGTTGCCAAAGTCATTGGCAGGACTCCTCCTTGATCACCAGATGACACTGCATGGCCCACACCTGGCCCCAGCTGCCCCAAAGAAGGAAAGCCCTCATCGTCTGGACTCTCCAGCAAGGACACGGTGAGGGGAGCCATCAGCCCAGAAGCATATTCGGAGCACATGTCTAATTCCCCTCCAGAGTCTTCTTGGGAAGGCTTACTGCTTTTCACTGTACTCATCGCTAGAGTTGGGCTGTCTTTGCTGACTTCTCTTGGAGGTGCACTGACTGTGTCTCTTTGGTCTGGGGATCCAGGAACCGCAATGTGAGACAGTGAGAAAATGAAACTGTTTTCCTCTGTTGATGGCGGGCTGCCCTCGGCCTGCCCAGGAACCTCACTTCTGAAGGTATCGTGTCTGAGGTTAAAGGCTGGGCACCCACCCGTTTTCTGGTTATATACAAAATCTACCTGTGAGCAGTAAGGCTTGTCAGTCATGTTGTCCTTGGGAGAAGACACTGAGGAGTCCTCCTCTTCTCCGCTCCAGTCCAAGGGCACTGTACTTGGGCTATGGCCATGATTGGGGGCTACTGTTCTGTGGCTTGTGGGGTCCCTGGAGTACATCCAGTTTTCAGTTAGACCCTTCTCATCACCGTCTGTCCTGGGGCTAAAAAACAGACTCTGCCGCCTGTCAGATGCCTGTTCCTCAGGACCTGGTTCCCTCTGATGAAGGAAGAATGAGCCTTCGCTATTCTCCAGGATGTTTCTCTGCTTTATGCTACTCTGACTGGAGACATGGGAAAAAGAATCCTCACTGAAATCACTGTCATCAAGGTCTTCAGCTTGGGCACCGTCCTGGCTCTTGGAATAGGAGTGCAACAGAGGAGTGTTCTCATTTTGGAGCTGACCCTCTGGGGGCCTGTAATGGCATAAAAACCTTTCCAGTGGTTGGTACTTTAACTTTTGTTGAAGGAGAGGTGGCTGCTGGAACTGCTGGTGATAAAAGCGCAAATGTTCCTCTCTCTCCTTCTGATGTGGAGGGATATTTGTCCAAGCTTCTGAGGCAGGCCTGGCAAGCATGCCCCCCTTGCTGTCCTGACTGGACTCTGCTGAGTGGTGGCTGTCGCTAGAGGAAAGCTCAGCATGTGTCACAGGCTGCTTCTGCACTGGCTGCACAGTCTGTACTTTCTTGCACTTAGTGGGCAATTTACCAGGTATCAGGCTTTCTCCTGTGCCAGGGATCTTGCTTCCCCACCCGAGGGCAGTTTTGTTGCTGATTTGACTTTTCTCAGAGCATGCTGTTGCTGATTCTTCTGCCTTCTTTTTGGCCAAGTGTCCAACCCTCATGGTTCCTCTGACAGGGCTAGTCTGAATGACACAGCCTTGAGGAAGACTTCCTCTGGAGCCACTCCTTTTAGCAGGGACTTTAGGTACAGAAGCAAAAGGGATGTTGGGTGAGTGGCCAGCCAGAGGATGGGCCTTCCCTTTCATGGAGCCAGATGCCACTGTGAGTGACTGCTGAAGTCCCAGCTTCACTTTCTTGGGAGAACACTTGTCCCCTGTCAGGGCCACGGGGGAGCACTGAATTCGTTTTGGAGAGGAGTTTCCAGAGGTCTGATTTCGAGTGGTGGCTGAAGTACAACATTTAATGCCTTTCTTTAGTTCTTTCACCCTGTAAATGACCGTTTTATGTTAAATGTGTGTTCTCTCATGTTCTGTAGTTCACTTTCTTCTATAGTTTTCAGAAACAACAAAAACCAAAGAAAAGCATTACAAGCATTGGGAGTTATTTTTTTTATCTGTGAAAGAATAAGATGAGATTCTATTTCAGTGTGAAGATACCTCTATCTGAACAAATAAAGACTGGTGTCTTCTCTGAGGATATAAGTATGGAACCAACATCCCAGAAACAGAAGAGTTTGAAAAACACCACAGGGACAGGCCAGGGAGCTGGTCTCAGAACTGCGCTACATTTCTGCAGGGCCCAGGCCTTGTTTCCTGGAGTTGGGCCAATCCAGGAGCCTCATGTTTACCACTTGTGCTATTCAACCATCGGAGCACTCTTCCCTTGCAAACCATCCCTTTCTTCAGACTTCCTTAGTGAAAATGAGTTCCCTGAACCTGCTGGGCACTTCAGGAAGTACACCCCCCCCTCCACTCCCACCCACACAAATAAGCAGGTGGGTGCTAATTCCATGAAGGATAAAATAATTTGTCTATTTCAGGGTTTCTCAACCTCAGCACTCCTGACATCTTGAGCCAGATAATTCTTTGTTATGGGGACTGTTCTGTGACTTGCGGGATGTTTAGCAGCATCACTGACCTCTACCCACTAGATGCCAGTAGCACTTCTCTCCAGTCACAACAATCAAAAATGTCTCCAGATATTGCAAAATCATCCCTGGTTGAGAACTACTGCTCTATTTCACAAGGGAAATTTAGGGAGCATGGAAAAACCCAGAATTAGGTCTCTGCTAGAATTCATTTAGAGTCTCTTACTCTATAATACTTAAAATAAAAAACACTAAGGATTTAGAATTACAAGAAGGTATCAAGCAAAAATATTACTGTCCGGTGGTATGTTTATAGTTTCTGCATTAAAATCCTTTAGGAGGGAGCAGTACTTCTGCCTATGGGGCTCCTGAAAAATGTCTTTTCCGTTGTTTTAATTTCAGTCCTTTCTGCAGAGATAGCCTAATGACCCCCCTGGCCATTTCTTAAAACTAGACTTGATTTAAATCTCTTTAGGTCCTGTCAATGACTGCACCAAACTCTCTTCTGACACCATTTAGGGTTCCAATTGGAACTTTACTTTGAGCTATTTAGCAACATTCTTCTAGTACATAAGGAGATGAGAATTTTTTACCAGGGAGGGGGGAGAGGATTTGAAAATAAGCAAAATCATCCTCATCCTAGTGTCTGTATAGATTTTTACCTAAAATTAATTTCACTAGGCCTCATTTAACCACATAAAACAAATGGCTTTCACATTTTATTTTTAATAATTTATCAGAATACTTCAAATTATTTCTACTCCTTTAAAAAAAATACAATAAAATTAGCGCAAATAATTGCTCAATTAATCTCTATGAGAATGGGTCATTTTCATCTTCCTTTATTGAAGCACTGAGAGGAAATGTCTTATTCTCTGGTCCATGATTAGGACCATTCATGATTAGAATGGTTAAGAACTTCAAGCAAATGATATGATACCTAAATTTTAGGGAGTGGGTGGAGCTATGAGATAAGACTGGCTTAGAGTCAATAATTGCTGAAGCTGGGTGATAAGATACATGGTGGGAAAGAACTTCAAGTCATACTGCTTTTTTGGATCATTCCAAGGCATCTATCTGATCTCAGTTTGTTAAGAAGCCGTCTTACTTTCTTCCAGCAGTGTTAGTATGCAATAAAAGAAACCTCTTTAAGGAAACTAATTTTTGGGGCCTATTAATTTTACTATTATTAATAAGTAACATTGAGTGCTCACTATGGGCCAGGCATGGTGCTACGCCTTTCACACACATTACCTTAAAGATTCCATATAACTGCTATGTAAAGTAGTTGCTATTATTATTCCCTTACAGATGAGGAAACTGAGGCCCAGCAAAGCAAAAAATTTCCCTAAGGCCACTCAGCTAGTTAGTAGCAGAGTTAAGAATTGACCCAGATAGTCTGACTCCAGAGCCCACTTTTGTAACCACTTTATGAAATATTACCTCTCCTATGAGCTATGATACCTGGTGTGCCTCACTCAAGACCTGGCACCCAGAAAGTGCTCTTTCACGAATATTTATTGAGCATCTACTAGGTAACAAGTACTGTCTGGGCACCAAGGACATGGTGGAGAAAAAGTTATATAAATATAAAGTGCCCATTCTTATGGAACCTTAACTCACCTTAAACTCACCTTTCCTCCCAATGAGTTTCATAAAATGCCATGGATACTAAAGATGCCTCAACAGTAATAAAAAGATGTTTCCCTCAAATAGTTTTTGTTAGTTTTGGAGAAAGTTTTTGGGAGACCAAAGAGGAGAATGTGAGACAAAATCAGACAGCAAAGCAACCAGAGGAAAAGATGATAATGAGGGATCATCTCCCATTATAAAAGACACATGTGACCACAAGGTAAGCGATGGGAGGGACCTGGCAGATCCCAGAGTCACCCCAGAAAGAGCCCTAACCAGGCAGGCAGACGTGCCAGCTCTGCCACCAACTCCCAGTGAGCCCTTGGAAAATTCCTGCCCTGCTCTGAGCCTCAGTTTATCCTTCTATAACATGTCCTTTCTGAACTTACATGGCTCTGAGTGATTCTGCTTTGACCATTAGTATATATTCTGTTCCTTACAATTAGGGCTGAGGCCAGCAGGAAGAAAACCTGAGAAATATTTCATCTCCTACTAGCCATTTAAACACCACTGATATGATGGAGTTGACTCCTGAACAAGGGAATTTGTTGTCTTCATCTTGTCACACTTACAAAATGGCAGGGCCTAACTGGTCATGTTCTTCAAGTGACCAACTGCATAGTCTCCCAGTAGCAGGATCACTTCCCCAAGAATGGGTTTGTGGAGTTCAAGGTCAGAACTCTATGTGTGAAGGAGACATTCATGCACAAGACCCGCCATCAGGAGCCAACTTACCGATCAGCATAGCGCAAGGTATTCAGAGTGTGTTCGGTGGCCATGTGGCTTGGTGAGACATTGGCAATCATGCAGGTTTTGGCATTGCCAATGAAAGAGTCCTTCAGGACCTGTCCAAATCAGAAGGCAGTGACATCAATGAAAGAAGTCAACTAACAAAAGGCTTATTGACTACTTACTATGTGCAGGACACTGGACCACAGTCCCCTCTGTCCACAAAAAGCAATTCATGAAAGAAGAAAAATACAAATGACAAACACAGAAAAAGGCACTAATCAAAGAGATTCAAACAAACTTAAGAAGAAAAACAACTAATATTTTCCACCCATAAGATTAAAAATGACTGATGATGGCCGACCCTGGAGAGGATCTGAGGAAATGCACTCCTACACTGCTCATGTGCCAATGGTACAAGCTTTCTGGAGGGCAGTTTGGCAATATGCATGAAGATGTTAAAACATGCATACTATTGATTTGGCAACTATACCTCCAGGACTTTTTGAAAAAGCAAAACAAGTATACACAAGGATGTTTATCACAACATGGTTTATAATAATAAAAACTGGACACTCTAAGAGTGTATTGTTGTACTCTAGCTCCAAATTAGCCTACCCAAAGTAACTTAGAGAAGAAAACTTTCTATTGTTCCCTGAGTGTCCTATCTGGGAAGCACATAACCTCCCCTCCCTTGAGAGACCTTGCAAAAACATCTCAACCTTGCAGCTGTGTCCCAAGTTATCAGAACCTTGAAGTTGTGCAGACACTAGCTAACCGCCA
>JAQZBX010112532.1:0-10186 GCA_029593785.1 Cabassous unicinctus | reverse complement strand
ACAACACTGGAAACTGCCCCAGAATTAATAACACACAGAAATGAGGGAGATAATGAATGCAATTTTTTTTATATTTGCAACAAAAGCAATTTGTTTTTTATTTTATTTTTTTAATGAGGAAAGAACACATAAGGAGTGGAATGATTGGTTGACATGTTCATAAGTAAATACCTTAATTTTCTTTTTTTTTTTTCAATAATAAAACAAACATGTATTTTACTCATTTGACTATCTTACAAAAATAGGCACATCTATTTTTTTTTAAATTGTGGGTAAAAATCAAATTTTTCACAATGCAAACCAATATTTGTAAAATGATATATAAATATATATGCATATATGTGCATTTCCTTACATAAATGATATTTTTAATATATATTTTTAAAGATGCTTAGATTACATAAATGTCACACAAAAATTACAGGGATTCCCATGTTCCCCACTTCCCACACCTCCCATAACATCCCACATAAACATCCTTCATTAGTGTGGCACATCACCTGCAATGGATATACACTACCTGGGGCTTTGCCACTAAGCATAGACCACAGTTCACATCGTAGACCACACTCTCTCCCACACAGTTCTGCATGGTATATGCTGGTTAAAATGGCCTATATCCATCACCGCAATGTCACTCAGGACAAACCCCAAGTCCTGAAAAAGCCCCTGTATTACAACTGCCCTTCCCCTCCCCACCCCAAAAGTGTCTAGTGGCCACTGGCTCCACCTCACTGTTATAATTTCTTCCATTGCTTGAATCACATTATGTCTACAACAGAATACCATTAAGTCCACTCTAGTCCATAGCTCTTCCCCCAATCCTGAGGAGTCTGAGATGGTGATGTCCACTCCACATCCAAGTGAGAGTGGGCTTATATCCCATGGATACAGTGGATGGAATTATCCTGCCTGCAGCTGCAGGCTCTCTCCATTCCCTGGGATGGCCATTGTCCATCATGGTCTCCTCACCGGGTGACTTGGTTGAGTTCATTGAGCTGTAGAGTAGGAGTTGCAGCTCCACTGAGATTTCAGCACAGCTGGCACATGGGCAGGCCAGAGGCTCCAGTCTCTGAAGTACACTTACAAACTTCAGCATCACATATAGGTTTGAATAGAAGGGACTGATGGATCATGTGCATGGGGCACTTATTTGAGTCCAACTCTGTCGCTCTCAGGAGCACAGATTCCAAAGTAGAGCCCACTGATAAGTCAACAATCTCTGGGGCTATCTCTCCTTATATAGGACCTGGGTGTCTCCAGAGCCCTCAGGAGCCCCTCTGTGTGGCGTGATATCCACTTTGGTGTTCTGTGAGATCCTACTGAGGTGTGCATAAGTGTTACCTCTGGGATGACCTCCCGACTGTCTTTGAAGTCTATTAGCCACATGAACTCATTTGTCTTTACCTTCCCAGCCTTTTATTCAAGGTCTTTTTCCAGTCGTCTTGCCAGTTAGCACTTTGTATTAATCCCTTGTTGCCAGGGAGGCACATCCCCGGGAGTCATGTCCCATGTTTGGGGAAAGGTAATGCATTCATATGCTGAGTTTGGCTTAGAGAGAGGCCACATTTGAGCAACAAGGAGGCTCTCAGGTGGCAACACTTAGGCACCCCATAACAGTAGGCTAAGTTTCAATTACAAGAGCAAAGTCTCATAAGGCTAGTCATCAATAACAAGAACCCATCAGTGGACCATCCTCTTTTGCCAGGCACTGCTCCTGCACTCAGGGTACTGTTGCTGCTCCCTTGGAGAATGTGGCAGAGCTCTCCAGGCTGGGAATTCAGATTCCCTCATTTACTGAGTGATTGTCTACCCTCTGTGACCATGCCCCATCCCTTCATCATTTGAACAATTTTATATATCTTTCATGTATATTCAGATGAACTTGTTTTTAACTGAAAAGTTGGTGAGTAATTTGTCATTAAATGATAGCTAGCTAATACAGAGCAAATTATATCCATTTAAAGATCTGTGACTACCAGATATACACATTTCCCTAAAGGACTTGCCTGAGCAGTCAGTTTTGTCATCACACCCCCTCTCCTAGGATCCTCCACCAGAGAAAGCTGAGTCTTAAACAAACCACAACCCAAAGTGGGCAGAGCCCCAATGCAGCAGTCCCAGGACTGGTTTTTATTATGGCAAAATCTGAGCAGTAACATAGACACGCAAAGACTTCTTGCTCAGAATCATCTGTGAGTCCAAGTAATGGTCAGGAGCATCTTAGTGAGGACTCAGCACCTTGGAGGAACTAAACTGATCCCCAAATTCAATACAGCTTTGAATGAAGGAGGAATAAGCTTCTGGGCTCTCAGATCCTTCACCACTGATGAAGGCCTGCCTGTGACTAGCAGGGGGTGAAGGGGGACTACCCTGTGGTTCCTGCACTGAGGCTCAGGAAAGAAGACTCACTCAATGTGGCCCCTGTCTGGGGCCTGGGCCCTGTGCTCACTGATGGGGACTCAGCATCTCTGTTTTCTCTGTCCTGGCAGGATCCCCTGATCAAGGCCCTTTGTGTCCTCTCAGCAGCTGCTTCTTCCCAGGGCTCTCCCAATGGGCAAACAAACCTTCACCCTCCTGAGTCTAGTGTGAGCTTAGCTCCAGCATCAGGGCTCAGGGAGGGCCTGGGCAGTCAGTAGGTGGGAGCAAGTTTGCATGATGAATCCCTCATCTGGCAGAGGGTGGGAAAGAAAAGGAGGCCTGGGGCAGCCCAGCTCCACTGTTGGGCTCAGGGGCTGTGTACACCATGGTCTGGACTCCTCTCCTCTTTGTGCTCCTTTCTTACTGCTCAGAGGTGACAGGACTTGGGGAACCAGGGCAGCTCTCCCAGCCTGGGTCAGCCCCACTGACTGACCTCCAAGCACCTTAGACCTGGTCCTGCCCCAGCACCCATCACTGCCTGTGTCTGCAGGTTCCTCTCCCAGCCTGTGCTGACTCACCCTCCCTCTCTGCATCTCTGGAAACAATGGCCACATTCCCCTGCACCCTGGGCAGTGGCTTCAATGTCAGTGGCTATAACATATACTGGCACCAGCAGAAGCCAGAGAAGGCTCCTGGATTTTTCCTCTACTGTTCCTCAGACTCAGATAATCTGTGGGCATCTGGGGACCCCAGTGGAGTCTCTGGATCCAAAGACACATCAAGCAACACAGCCTATTCACTCACCTCTGTGCTCCGGCAGGAGGATGAGGCTGATTATTACTTTGCTGAAGATCATGGCAGTGGGAGCAGCTTTAGTTCCTCACAGTGGCTGAGAAGTTGAGGAAATGAGACAGAAATCCCTGGGCCACAGGCCACAGCTCCAAGCCTCTTTCTATTGAGAGGCTGAGAGAGCAGCTGCAGGTTCTGTAGAGACAGGCTCAGGCTAAGGGCAGGGTTGGAGACCAGGCACAGGTGAGTCCCAATTTCCCAAGTAAATACATAAATAAATAAAAATAAATAAATGAATATTAAATGAATCAATAAGGAATAAAAAAATAAATCAAATGCCTGTAGGGACAGGGCGGCCTTGGATTTCAGCCCCACAATTACTGAACTTTGAGCACCTTAATTGAGCAATAGGTGGATGTTGAGGAGTCAACCCTAAGCTACTTGATCACTGTGGGAGGGGGAAGAGAAATGGGGAGAATTATTACCTGCTAGAAACTGTTGCTCTCCAGGATCTTGCTGGGAGGAAAGACAGGCCACCAGTGCCCAAGTCTCTGTGTCATTCCTCCTCACTGAGCCATCTCCCTGGAGGCCCATTCAGAATTGCATCTAAGGGAGGAACAGATCTCTCTTGGGGGGCGGGGCTCTTTCACACAGCTCCCTCCCCAAGGAATGAGGTGGAGACACACTAAACATAGAGGAGTCCCCAGATGGCTCTGTACCTCATTTGTCCTGGTTGCCATACTTGAGGCTTCCTAATGAATAGGAAATGTGGAGTCAGGTGTCATCTCTACTTTCTAGGGTTCTTTACATTTCCTAGTGAATCAAGCAAATAATCCAATTATATCAATTCCTAAATACTTCTCACTCTGTCATTCAATATATTCCAGGATGGAGCTAGTCCCCACGTCATAGCTTCTCTGACTTGAGATACAGAAGGAACAGTCTCAGCATCATAGGAGCAAAGGAAATAAACAATGACCCGCTCAGGTTCCAGACTGCAGGGAGAAGCCTGGATTCCTCAGCAGCCTGGGAAGGAAGTCCAAGGCAGTTCTGTGCATGCCCTTAGCTTTCAGCTTTGTTCTTCCAGGCAGTGTAGGTGCAGACACCCCTGCCCTGGAGATCCCAGCACAGCAGGCTCAGCTCTGCTGCTGATTCTTACTGAGGGGCCCAAACTGATCAAAAGAGGGCAGAGCAAATGGTGCAGGAGCATTTCAAGCTTCAGCCTCAGCAGGACCACTCCTGCCCCATGGCTCAAAACAGGCACATCATCATCTCGTCCTCGTGAGACTCATCCTATGCTCTGGAATCTCCCACCCATGAGTAGCTTTAAGAGAAACTGTTGCCCAAAGTTAGGATAAAGACACTTCTTGTTTCTCAGCTTTGAAATGCTCCCCAATTTCCATGCTTGTCTCACCCCGCAGAGCCTGATGTCTGTGCTGGTCTGGATCAGACCAAGTAGGAAAACCTCTAATTATTAGTCTTTGATTAGGTTTCTTTTTTTTTTTTTTAATTTTTACAAAGTAAATTATTAAAATAATTCCCAATCTAAACCAGCTGTTTATTCAAATGGAGTTTCAAACTTAAAGAAAACCATCAAAGAACTACAGATTGTCATGTGCATAAGTTCTTTAGTCATTTAAGACACAGGTGAAATATTAAGAACAGTTATTTCTGAAACTGAAATATTGATGTTGGAGTGGATTTTCAGAAATAATTAGAGAAAGAACTACAAGTATGAATTAGCAAAGAAGAGACAAGCAGTGAACATGGATTACCCTGGGAAATACAGCAGAAATGTTGAAAAACAATAAACAATATTCATCTTATAATTGAATAAGTGGAGACCACACACTCCTCCTAAGGCAACCAGCAGGGGGCACTGTGGATCTTCTCAGAATCTCCATGGAAACTCAAGGGGTTCACTTTTAATGGGCTGTGAAACCTTGTTCACTGTTCTATGGAAGAGGTTACAGCATCTGGTTCCTGCCATGGGTCAAACCCAGGGCTCACAGCCAACCCAGGGCTCTGCATGGAGTGCAGCTACCTTCAGGGTTTGAGGAGTAAATGCCTGCCCCTTAAAGTGGGAGGAAAATAGAAATCAAAATTCACTCTCAAATGTTCTGCATCATCAAGAAGGAAGCAAATAAACAACAACAACAACAAAAACAAAAACATCAAATAAAGCATATCTTTATAACTTAATTTCTTTATGATGGTAAATAAATTTCATAAAAAACCCACTGTGTGCTTAACACAATAGATGTTTAAAAATTCCTATATTAAATAGAAAAGAAAAAGAACGTGGCTTACAAAGATGAGAAAATTCAAATAATGGAACACTTAAAATGCAAAACTAAATTATACCAAATTTTTATTTTATTTACACATATGAAGTGATTATATTTTAATAACTACTTTAGATATCACTAATCAATTCAAAGAAATGAGTGCATTTAAAATTTCAAAATAAGTCAATCTCATGTGACACCCTCCTCCATAGAGAAATCACACTGGCAATCCTGCTGTTCTCCTCCTGCCACGACTTCTCTAAGTAAAACCATTAAAAGTCTGGTGTGGATGCTTCCAGAAATGTTCTCATCATAAACAAACATTTGTTTCATTTTTTGGTTTAAATAAATAATATTATATTTTGGTTGAAGTGTGACATTTGTTGAAAAAATGTATATTGGATGACATTTTTAAAATTCTCTCATTTAAAAATTCCACACAGACTCACTCTTGAGTATGATTCAAATATATATGTTTTCCCTCAAGACCCTACTTAGGCTGAGTGATCCATCCCTACAGCAACCTCATGTCTGGCCCACCTGGGAGCAGGCAGTGGTTGATCAATGTAAAGTTTTCAATCATGTCATTCTTGCTTGCTCAGCTTGTTTGCCCCTTTGGATATGAAAGAAAATGGCCTCCAGCTGGCACTGGGCAGGGCTGCTGCAACCTGGGTCCCTGTGCTTGGAAGAGGCTCCTGGCAGCATATTTCTAGATCCAGGTGTAAGGAAGCCTGTTGTTACCAATTATGTGGAATATTGACAAACAACAGATTCAAAATGCAAACCCTCTGGGAATCCACATGGGGGCAGAACCTCACTCTCCTAGAGAGGAGAATCCTGTCTCTTAGTGCTGTGGAGTCCACAGAGGAAAGAGATCTCAGCCGCTCCCCCCCTCCACCTGAGAGCACAAAGGGGCCTGTCCTTGCTCTGGACTAGATTCCTGATGTCAAAGGAACTTGTAAAAAGACAAGGGCTCCTTCCTGGACCAATAAACAGCCAGGGGAGAGGCAGGCCAGATTCATCCCTGAGGAGCCTAGAAGACAATAAAGATACCCTGAAGGGATGACGAGGCCACAAAAGGGGTCCGTGGCATTTCCCTAAGGCAGGGGGCAGTGGGCAGAGCCTCGGGAAGACAGGAGCTGGCCTGATGGCTCAGCTCTCAATATCACATGTGGCTGTGTCAGTTCTGGCCACCAGGGGGTATTCAGGGCCTGTTCCTGAGATGCCTGGGGGTGACCAAACCTGAGAGCAGCCACCTGCACTGCCTGGTGCTCTCTGACAGGGCTCAGGGAGCCTCATCTGAGCCCTCCCCCACCCCCAGGATGCACAGAACCCTGTTCCACACCACACCCCTGCTTCTCACACAGAGGGGCCTGACCAGGGCCTTCACCCAATATCTCACCATCATAGAAGAATCCCTGTATCCTAGTGCTGAGGGAGGAGCACAGATGAAGGAAAGCTCAGGCCCACCAGGCAGGAATCACCTAAGAGGAAGAACCAGCTCCCTGCACAGTGGAAAGTGTGTCCAAGGGACTGGTCACTGCCATGAACTCGATTCTGCTCTAAGAGGAACTTGCATGAGAGTCACTAGATCCTTGGGATCCAATGAACAGCCATAGGAGCCCTGGGGCAGATTCACCCTTGAGGAGACCCAGTAGAGAATAAGATGCCATAAGTGGAAGGGGAGTCCATATAAAGAGTGCCTTTTCCAGGCCCTAGGGCAGGGGGGGCAGTAGGCAGAGCAGTGGGAAGGCAGGAGCTACCTCTGATGGGCTTAGGTCTCCAGGTCACTCACAAGTGTCCAAGTTTGTGGCCACCAGTGAGGTGCTGAGGGCCTGTTCCTGAGAGCCTTGGGGTTACAAGAGTAGGGAGCAGCCAACTGCACTCACAGGTGCCCTGTGCTCAAGGCTTATGGGTCCCCAGCTGAGACCTCCCCCACCACCTGGGACCCCACACTGTCTTCCCCACCCCTGCCCAATTTCCCCAGCCATCTTCCAAATGAGGGCCCTAACCCAGCACCCAGTGTAGGGATCAAAACATTGGTTGGAGGAGCAACCCATTTGCATGGATGGACCCTCCCTTCTCTCAGAGTATGAAGAAAAGATGTGAGGGAGTTTGAGGAAGCTCCACCTTAGCTGTGGGGCCACAGAATACAAGACTTGGGGAAAATACCCACCATGGTCCTGTCCCCTCTCCTCCTCACCATCGGGTCATTGCCTAGGTAACTGAATGTGGGGCCTGGAGAAAGGGCAGTTGGGACTCATATGCGGCCCTGCTTTCTCCTTTCATCTCTAGAACCCAAATCTCACTCTCTGTGTCTCCCCCACTTCCAGGATCCTGGACCCAGTCAGTGCTGACTCAGCCACCCTCAGCATCTGGTGCTTTGTGCCAGAGGGTCACCATCTCCTGCTCTGGAAGCAGCTCCAACATTGGACACAGCTATGGTGAGCACTGGTACCAGCATCTCCCAGGAATGGCCCCCAAACTCCTCATCTATGAGGACAGCAGTTGACCCTTGAAGGTCCATGACCTCTTCTCCATTTCCAGGTGGCACCTCGGCCTCCCTGAGCATCACTGGGCTCCAGCTGAGGATGAGGCTGCTCATCACTGCCAGTCCTATGACTACAGACTCAGCACTCACACAATGCTCCAGGAGGCAGGGAGGGCAGACAAGAACTCCCCTCTCATTTGCCAGCAGGGTGGATGCTCTCACAGCTGCAAAGTCCTGAAAATTCATATCTAAATAAGACAAAATAAGGAGAAATGGACAGGACATATCCATAGGTCTAAGATGCAAGTTTAGTTTTAAAGAAGTTTAGATTAAAAAGGAGAAGGAAGGACAGCTAGCAAGATGGCTGCAGAGTAAAGAGCTCCTAGAGTCAGGTTGTGCTACAGGGCAGTTAGCAATCACTCAGAGCTATCTAAAGCACATATATGGGGGCCCCAGGAGACCAGAAAAGCATCCTGCAACATCTCTGAAAGAATGGGAGGGGAAGTCTTCCCATCTGCAGAGAAGATTCATAAGTAGAGCTCTCCATGCCCCAGAGGTCAGTGCCCATCCTCGACTGGTGGCACAAGCCACTTAGGGAGCTATTCCATGGCTGGAATTGGAAGCATCACTTCCCAAAAATGAGGGAGGAAGAGATGGTTGGGCACCAACTACAGCTACTGATTAGTAAATTAGGCAGGCTAAAGTTTAATCCTAAGAACAGCTAAAGATTGGACCTGTCCAAGTCAGAAAGAGGCTGGTAGCCTCCATTTTAACTCCACCCCTGGCACAGGGGGAACTGGGAAGAACTGAAAATCACAGTGTTGGTAGGTACCAGCTTCTTTCCATCCAGATCAGACTACAGCTCTAGCATAAACCCCAGCCCCACCTTTGGCAAGGAGGAAGCTAGGGAAACTTTTGCCATCCTCTCCAGGAAAGTACAGGCCATGCTAAGAAGGTCGGTGATCATCCTACTTTGGCAGCACAAGCCAACTCAAGATCTATTCTGTGGCTGCAATTGGAAGCTCCATTTCCCCAAAACAGGGGAGGAAGAGACAGTTGGCCACTGACTTCAGGTACTAATTAGAAAATTTGGCTGACCAAAATATAACCCTAAGAACAACTAAAGTCTGAATCTGTCCAAGTCAGAAAGAAGCCGGTAGCCACCATTTTGACACCATCCCCAGCTTTTGGGGAAGCCGGGTTGCCTGAAAACCAGTGCTGGTCAGGACTGGTTTCTTTCACCCAGCTCAGCCTGCAGCCTTAGCCTAGGCCTCAGCCCCACCTCTAGAGGGAGGAAGCTGGTGAGCACTGCACCAGCCTCTCCAGGTAACTGCAGTTATATTCAGCTGGCACAGACTGAATAGTTGGAAGTCTATTCAGACTGGGCAACTGAGTTTACCTTGGACCCACAACTGAGGTTACCTTGGACCCGCATGGCATAGATTGCTGCCCACACCTGGAGCTCCATCCCCACACCATGCAGGGGAGAAAGGGGCATGAAGCTTGATCAGTCTTTCTAGGCAACTATAGGCTAGGCCTGCATGACTTGGATTACTACACATGGCAGTGGCTCTGTCCCTACACCTGGCAAAGGAGAAAGTTGGGGGAAGATTTATCAGTCCCTGAGGCAATGAGGGCAACTTGAGCCTCCACAGCTTACAGCACCAACTATATCCTTGGATCCTACTACACAATCTACAAGGGAGAAAGGGCTAGAAAGCCATAAACTAAAGAGAGAAACTATATCCAGAATAAATACGTATAGTAAGCCAGATGCAAAGACACCAACAAAAAATTACAATCCACACCAAAAGACAGGAAGACATGGCCCAGTTAAAGGAACAAGATAAGCCTCCAGATGACATAAAGGAGTTGAGACAACTAATCATAGATGTTAAAACAAATCTCCTTAATAAATTCAATGAGATGGCTAAGGAGATTAAGGATATTAAGGAGACATTTGGATGAGCACAAAGAAGAATTTGAAAGCATACGTAGAAAAATAGGAGATGTTATGGGAATGACTGGTGCAACATATGAAACAAAAAATACACTGGAATCATACAGTAGCAGGTTTGAGGAGGCAGAAAAAATGATTGGTGAGCTTGAAGAAATGGCCTCTGAAAGTGAACCTACAAAAGAACAGATGAAGAAAAGAATGGGAAAAATTGAACAAGGTCACAGGGAACTAAACAACAGCAAGAGATGTACAAACATACGTACCATGGCTTTCCCAGAAGGAGAAGAGAAGGGAAAG
>JAQZBX010112531.1:0-10186 GCA_029593785.1 Cabassous unicinctus | reverse complement strand
ATAATAAACCTACAACAAGCCTACCTTTTATAACTGGGTGTTTAGTGGTAAACAACCAGGACCACAGAGACAGTATTGTATGACCAAAGCATTTGATGCCAAAATTTGACGTTAAAGTAATGATTTGATTTCCTGCCCTGGTTTTGAAGGTCCATTTTTTTTCCTTTTACGTTTACTTGCTTGTTTCCCTTTGAGATGCCTAAAAAATACCTTTGAAAAACATCACAAGAGCATACATCGATAAAAATGAAACAGAAAGCTCTTGTATCAGTCATGGTTTTATGCTTGTGTCCACCATTGGGGGAAATGTCTGAAAACTGGACTGGGGGCATTAAGATCCCACAGAGTTGTGTTCAGTGTCGTTTGTGTCAGCAATTCGCAGTTGAACATTGATACCCTCCACACATAATTTACTTCATGCATTATGTGCTGGTTTTGCATTATCCTCATTTGATAAGTCAACTCCACTGGTTTCATCAGATAGACTTGCTGCTACTGGCTTTTCCATTGTAGATTGGGTTATTTTACACACAGCTGGTCAGATGGGATAGCTCTGTATAGTCAAATTGGTGATGGACAGAATGCAGAGTTACATAAAAGAGCTGAGAAGGATGCAGCTCCCCTGAAATCCAAAGTGTTAACTTTATGAACCCTGCACAATCTCTTGGTGCTATCTAGCCATTATCCCCATAGCATTTTTTAAAGACCATCAGAAATTCCATTTGTTGTGGTGGGAAGCATTTTAGATATTATGCAGGGAATTTTTTCCTGGAGTCAAAAGTTTCTAAAAGGTCCTGTATTTTTTAATAAATGGAATTTATTTAAATAATATTTAAGCTTGTGCCCAAGTTGGCCGGGCATTGTTTTCAATGGTGCTTCTTAGACATGTTTTTCATCTTGTCATTAGAGAAAAATAATAAACTGGAAGTAGAATATGGGCGGCATGATGGTACCCTCCTGCTTCTGAATTTTCCCACTCCTCTGTCCCTCTGTAACCATGCTTGGATACACGTGTTCACCAAATGTCGTTGAGATCATCTGTTTTCTTTAAAATATCTTCACTGGTTTTCTATGACTCCCTAAACATACCATGGAAACTAGCAGACTGAATTATGAGAAAACTATTTTGGATCAATGGTCAGAAAGGAAGAAGCTGAATAGATCTCTTTACCAGTTATGAGTTTCTCTGTTTAGGAGAGTATAGATTGATACCAAGTTTCTTCAGTTCTCATGTTAAAGCTCCATTGGTGATGATCTCATTTGCTTTGGGACTGATCAGCGATCATTCAGGCTTTATGCTCTGTGACCCTCACTTCCAAGTTGTCACTGGCCTTCACAGCTGAGAAGAGGTATGAGCTCAACAAGACTTTCCTGGGAAGGAACAGGGAAGTGGATGCTCAGGTCCCCATGCAAACAGCAAAAATATTCATTCCTACACTAAAGTTCACATCCAATCCAAAGTGAATATTAATAGCCTAAAAACCCTCTTAATAGCATCGTAGAGATGATTCATAAGATTCCTAATTAACTAAGGAAGCAACTGATGTCACTGGACAATTTTCCTCATCATACCACTACACGTCCTTCTAATATAAGGAAAGCAAGTTAATCCTGGGCACGGTTTATAGAGTCCAGACCTGTGGACAAATGTAAGCACAAGCAGCAGATGGTGTAAACCAGATTTGCCTACAAAGGAATCCATATATCTGAAACAGCCCATACTATTTGTAGAAAGATAGGAAACATAAAATAATGTCTGTGTTCTTGGACAAATAACCCACATGACAGCCAAATTCTATGGGGGTTCACCAGTATATGTCCCATTTCCCACTGACGGTGCAGGCTCACATTGTGGAAATACTGGTTTAACTACTAGAGTGTTACTGCCTCATTTATCTACATAACATTATTAACTAGAACATAATGCTTTCAAAGTTTAAGTTAATGTTATATATTATGTATAAATATATATATTCATAATGAGATATATGTAATAGTACAAAGTTTGGAGACTTAGCAAATGTTCTAACCTTCTAGAGACAAAAGTTCTATCTTCTGTTTCCTTTTGTCTTTTTATTTTTAATTAGTGAGCCATTGTTAAATCCAAATCCACTTTTACTGAAAAATACTGTACATGTGTAAAATGTTCAGTTGTTTTTTTGTAAAATATAGTAGAACGGTTGTAATTGATACTGGCCAAAATCAATGTTATCCCATATTTTATTTTTTCTATTAAATTAACCTAAGTTCCTGTTTATTTGATCTGTTTATACCCATGTGTAAACATCTCTGAAAAGGTGAGAGGTAATGAGAAACTGTTCTCTGTTTCCACATAAGAAGCTGAATATGAAGGAAAGGAAATAGACAAATGAAGCATCTAAATAAAGTGGGGAAAGGAAGGGCAGGCAGAGGTAGGAATTGGAAAGGAGAGAGAAAGAAACAGCAATATGAGAAGGTGACAGGCTTGATATGGTCGTGAATATATGTTAAATCCCGGTTTTGGAAAGTAGGTGATCGGGAAAGAAGTCTTCGAAAGCTTAGTACGGTTTCTTTCCAGTTGCACAGACGCTGTTCCCTAGCCTTTGGGTACTCTGTGCCCACCATGTCCCCCATGCTTGCCGTGGGTGTGGGGCAGTGCACAGGTGTGAGGGGTTGGGGCCACAGGGTGGGGAGCGAGGAGGTGGGAGTGTGAAAGCTGCAGAGGAGAGGATGGCCTTGTTACTTTACTGACAAAGTGTGTAAAATGGACTGTGGCTGTATCTGTGGATACCTAGAGGATGATTTTGTCTAAAATAAACCTCCAGTACCTGCCACAGGGTGGGACTGAAGAGTTAGTGGAAATAACCATGGAGTATAGATCTCTGACTTTTTGAACCCTGCTTGGGATGCAATCACTAGCCTCACAATTTGATGCCTTTTGGAAAAAGAAATGAGAGATCAGCAAAAGCAACAAATTGAGCTCCAAGTAGATTTAAAGATTTGGGGATACAAAAAGGCATGAGAGAGAATCTCTGCTGTCATGAAGTCCCATTATGGCGATGGGGAGAAATTAGTATTATCGACCGTTACGACATGCGGCACCCTGTGGGAATGCACGGTTATGTACATACTGATGGAAAGAGAATCATCTCTTAATTCTCACAAAGATCCAGAGAAGAGGTACACATTTTATCCTCTGCTCACAAACAAGAAAACTAAGGCACATAGACTTGCCAGACAGAATAATATTAACAATAACTTAATAATAGTAAGACAATTAAGAATAGTGAATTGTAGATATTAAATGAATGGGGTGCAGTGTGTTAAGTACAGAGTAGAAAAGACTCCTTTGAATCAAATTGGTTGGGGCAAGTTTCTGACTAGAATTAGTTCAGGAGGAAGGTTAGGTCTCAGCTAAGCAGATGGGAAGAGAGGAGCCTTTAGAGGCAGGAGGGACAGCAGCTGCGAACTTGCCACATAAGAGCCATCCAAGGAAGCAAGAAGAACGTTGTAATGGTTTTAATCTAATAGGTCATTGCTACAAACAACAGTGATTCCACATTTGATGGATTAGTCAAGAGGAATCTAATTCATTTTTAGACTTTCTGGAAGATAGAGGATGTGCCCATCCTCCTCAACAATACTACCCATGGAAGAATTGCTGATCAATTAATATCCATTTAAAGATTGATCACAATTTTCTCACAAGTGAAAAACTTACTTTCCATCCCACCACCTTGAACTTATCACCATGCTTCTGATCTCTTCTTTCAGATTCATTGTTTTCCACACAACAATCTGCCCTTCACTGAGTATTTGGTCGAGATGTGGAGGTGATTGTTTTAGTAACTACTAATCTAAAGTTTTCAGTCCAAGTGATCAATACTTCAGGCACATCTGGGTATGGAAATTTATAGTACATTATCCCCCTCATGTGAAAAAAAAATGTATGGCTAAAATATAAAATACAAGTAGACATGCATTCTTAGCTGTTCCATATCCTCATTCATCCTCACACACAGAGAACAGCATGATGAATGGAAATAGCATATTGGAGGCAATTTTAAACTGCGGCCTGGCCAGTTCAGTTTTCTCTCCTTATACACAGAATGCAGAGGAGGAACAAAGGCCAGCTACTGCTTTACCTCATCTGGCCCAAACTGCACCGTAAGCCCCAAATTCAGTGCATGTATCTGACAGCAAAAACCTGCTTCTCTGGTCAATATGCATTTCCAAATATGTATTTTTGTTGCAGACCATAAAATCTGAAGAGCTCAGCAGAATACTTTGGAGCCATTGACAAATTTAGCAATGTATACCCAAGATGGATTTAAATTCACTTTGACTCATTGGAACTACTTGGTACCCAGAAATGAGACTGTGATCCCTATAAGCACATCTCCTCTTCATCACAAGAGGTGTAGATCTGGCCCATAGTCAGTTCTTTGGCAAGAAGGATGCAGTTAAGCAGTATCACTAAGTCTCAGCGGGCCCATCTATGAAATGGGAGTGGCAGCAGTTCCCTTCCATTCTCTCTCTCTAATGAACTACAGGGACAGATTTGACTGGGTTATTGCTAAAGGATTTTCTTACATGTTCTCCTCTTTAAGGGGCCCTTGTCTGGGGAGCAATTGTTGCTTTTTTAGGGCCAGGTCCAGAAAGTTTGTATCCCCAATTTGTAGAAAATTCCAGAAATATTTCCTGAGAACTGAACTGTAAGGTCTTCAACCTGTTTTTTTTTTAATTGATTTTAGAAAAGAATACATTATTTTAAGAATACAGTGTTGTACAGTTGACAAAGCTTTTACTTAAGTGGTATTATTTAATTTGGCCCACACAACAGACCTATGAGGTGAGTGAGGCAATGTCTTGTATCCATCCTTGAAGTTGAAGAATCAGAGGCTTATAGACATTGTCTGATGCAAGAGTCACAGCTAGTAAGGTGTGTGGCTGGGATTCAAACCTTCAACCTTCCGCACAACAGTGCCAGAAAAAAAAAGGCATGTGGTAAGCGCCTTTTCTCCAAGGAAGATAGAAAGCATACTGTATCCCTAGACTTGGCTATTTCTCCCTAGAAACTCAAATGAATTACTTCCATAAGTAAACATTATTAAGTCCCTATTATACATACGAGGCCCTGAGGTCCTTCTTGCCCTCTGTGTGTTTATAGTCTAAACACACACACACAAAAACAAATATTTGTAATATGAAACCGTGGTGCCTTAAAAGAAGTATAAAGAAAATGTTGGAATCCAAAAGAGTAAGCCCACCCTATAGTTAGGTGCTAAAGGTCCTCTATCCTTGCACTACAAGCTATTCAAAGGCTTCCAAAAATAATATGAAACATAGAAAATAGAGTTGTCCCTAAAATACACAAATAAAACTGCAAAGATCAAAATCAAAGGCTATTTAAATTAAATATCTGCAAAATACAACATATCAATTTAGTCAGTTGCAACTCAACTCTTAAGGATTTATGTATAATTAAATTTGAAGTTGGATGAGGGTGAGTTTTAATATGCTTGATATGATGTGAGATACAGAGAGGTTGGGGAATCTAGGACTCATGGGGATCTTATAAGAGCCCAGCAAAGGAAGGAGAAATTCACTCCACTGGGGTAAGGATGGAGTTGGGGAAATATGGATATTTTAGTGGACTCTATCCTTGCTCTCTGCACTCTCTCGCAAGGTGATACCCAGCCTTGTGGCTTGAATACTATCTGTATTATGTTGGTTTTATATGAATATATATATTTATTCTGACCTCTTCCCTCAAGGGTCACACCTGTAGATCCAATCAACTACTTGATATTTCCCTTCATATGTCTAATAGGCATCTCAAAATGAGCATGTGCAGATTCCCCAGCCCCTTTTCCATTACTACCATCAAATCTCGCCCATCTGAGTAAATTTCATTTCAACTCATCTATCCAGTTACTCAACCCCAAACCTTAGGATTTCTCTTTTTTTTCCCCCAAGAATCCAACTCATCAGTAAAGGTCTGTTAACTCTACCTCCAAGCTATATCTCTAAATGGTTTACTTCTCCCTGTTTCATAGCTGCAACTCTGGGCCAAACCACCATAGTCTCTAACCTAGTCTACTGCAGAAGCCTCCTAATACGCCTCCCTCTCCCTCTTCTCTTTTCTCTTCTCCCCTATCCATTCTCCACATAGCAGCCAGTGTACTATTATAACATGGTATCAAGTGTCATCTCTCCCTTCCTATTCACTCAGAATAAAATCTGGAATCCTCACCATGGCCTCTTTCTGATCTCTCCTACTACCCTCCTCTAATTATGTTCTAGTCATGTCAACTACTTATTCCTCAAGCAGAACAATCTTGTTTGTGTCCTACAAAACTAGCTCAATGATAACTTCCCCAGAAAAGCAGCTCCCTCTACTACTCTTAGCCCACAGCCCACCGCTTCTCATGTTTTTCTTAGTTCTTACTACAATATGACATTAGATAATTCATTTACTTCTTTATTATCTTTTTCCCCACTAGAATGCCAGCTCCATGAGACCTGGGACCTTGTCTATCTTGTTCACAGTTATATCTTTCATGTCTAGCACAGTGCCTTGCTTAATAAATATCTGTGGAATAAATCAATAAAATGACTTCAAAAGGAAGTAATATTTGACCAGAGTCTTGAAGGATAAGCAGAAATGTGTAAGTCAAGGAAGGCTAGGATGTTTAAGGTTACTCCCAAGAGAGAACATCTTGCACAAAGCCATCAAAGGACTTCTGGGAGAACTTCTGGGAAGATGAAGGATTAGAAAAACACAGGACTCAAAAGAGATCCTACCTTCTCAAACACTCTCCCTACTGACCTGGACTGGTTGCTGACAACAAAGAGGAGAGTGGAATTATTTGCTCCCCAGAAAAAGGGAGGTGGTGGCCAGCCAAGGGAGGAGAGCAGCTTCTGAGAATGTTTGATTTGTGATGCTTGGCTCTGAATACCCCACCCTGAGGGAGAATTCTCCATCACATTGTTTCCACACTGTGCGTCAGATCTGTGTTACAGTGAACACATTCTGACCAGGGATTGAGCAAAGAGATCTGCTGAAAAGCACCATCTGATGGCAGACCAAGAATGTACATGCAAGGAAGATAAAAGTAAATAAATAAAAGAGACTTTTTTGGACTTTTACAGACTCCTTTCCCAAGGCCCTCAGAAGCAGTTCTGCAGTCCGTTACTGTGCCAAAGGCCCTGATTTGTGCAACTAAACATGGACAATCCTAAAGACATATAGAACAAGTTAAACCAAGAATCAAGGAACACCAGTAATGCACAGCCACCCACTGCTGAATTCCTACGCGGTGAGAGAGAAACTGAGAATCGGAGTAAACTCACCATCATAATCAGATACCTAGCATCAGCAAAAATTTACAAGCCATACTAAAAAAAAAAAAGAACAAATCAAAGGCCCAAGCGAGACACAGGATTTGAGACAACTAATCAATGATATTCATATGAATCTCCTAAATCAAATCAAAGAGTTAAAGGATAATATGGCTTAATACATAAAGGACGTCAAGACGACACTGGGCAAGCATAAAAAAAAAAATTTGAAAACTAGAATAGAAAATAAAGGAACTTATGAGAATGAAAGACATAACAGATGAGATTAAAAGCATATTAGAGACATACAACAGCAGGTTCTAAATCATAGAAGAATCATCGATGTAGAAAACAGAACAGTTGAAATTGAAGAGAGAGAAAAGAATGGAAAAAATTGAACAGGGGCTCAGGGAGTTGCATAATAGCAGGAAGCACAACAACGTATCTGCCATGGGAGTTCCAGAAGGAGAAGAGAAGAGAAAACGGACAGAAAAAGTATTTGAGGAAACAATGGCTGAAAATTTCCCAACTCTCATGAAAGAAATGATTTACGTGTCCAAGAAGTGCAGCGTACTCTAATCAGAATAAATCCAAATAGACCTACTACAAGACACATACTACTCAGAATGTCAAATGCCAGGGATAAAGAGAAAATTCTTAAAGCAGCAAGGGAGAGGCAAACCATCACATTCAAGGGATAGCTAAAAAGACATACTGTGGATTTTTCATCAGAAACTATGAAAGCAAGAATACGGTGGTATGTGATAATTAAGATAAAGAAAAAAATTGCCAACCAAAAAATCTTTATCCATCAAAATTGTCTTTCAAATATGAAGGTGAGTTTAAAATCTTCACAAATACTCAGAAACTAAGAGAGTTAATAAATAAGAACCCAGCTCTGCAGAAAGCACTAAAGAAATTTCTGCAGCCCAAAAGGAAAATACATGAGAGAGAGGCTTGGAAGTGAGTGTAGAAGTGAAGACCAAGGAAAGGATAACCCAAAAGATAAAGGAACAGACAAAAATAAGATATGATATATGAAAGCCAAAGAATAAAATGGTGGGAACAAATAATGCATTTACAACAATAACATTGAACATGATTAGATTAAACTCCCCAATCAAAAGATATAGACTGACAATGAATGCAAAAAAAAAAAAAAAAAACATGAGCCATCTACATGCAGTCTACATGAGATGCACTTTAGACCCAGTGATACAAATAGGCTGAAAGTGAAAATTTTGTAAAAGATATTTCACGTAACTAAAAAAGAGCAGGGTAGCTATAATAATATCGGACAAAACAGACTTTAAATGCAAAAAAACTTATAAGAGATGCAGAAGGCATAATAAAAGGGACAATCCACCATGAAGGAGTAGTAGTCATAAATATCTATGAACCTAAACCTATATACATGAGGCAAACTCTGGCAAAACTGAAAGGAGAAATCAATATCTCCAAATAGTTGGAGTCTTCGACACACAACTCATATCAGTAGATAGAACAACTAGAAAAAAGATCAAGAAGGAAACAAAGAACTTGAACAAAATGATAAACAAGCTGGACCTGACAGACATATACAGAATATTGCACCCCAAATCAGCAGGTTATACATTCTTCTCTAATGCTCATGAATCTTTCTCCAGGATAGACCACATGTTGGGTCACAAAGCAAATATCAATAAATATAAAAAGATCAAAATTATGCAAAGCACTTTCTCAGAACATAATGGAATGAAGCTGGAAATCAATAATAGGCAGGAAAGGGGGAAATGCGCAAATGTGTGGAGGCTAAACAACACACTACTAAACAATCAGTGGGTCAAAGAACAAATCACAAGAGAAATCAGTAAATAGCTTGAGATGAATGAAAACGAGAGCAAAGCATATCAAAACCTATATGGCGCAGGAAAGGCAACGCTGAGAGGGAAATTTATAGCCCTAAATGCCTATATTAAAAAAGAAGGGGAGCAGATGTGGCTCAAGCATTCAGTGCCCACTACCCACATGGTAGGTCTCAAGTTCAGTTCCTGGCATCTCCTAAAGAAGACAAACAGCAAGCGGACAATCAGCAGTCATTGAGCAAAAACAATGAGCAGACATCGAGAAAAAACAAACAAACAAAAACAAGCAGGGAGTGGATGTGGCTCAAGCAGTTGAGCACCCACCTCCTACATGAGAGGTCCCAGGTTCATTTCCCAGTGCCTCCTAAAGAAAAAACAGACAGATAACAAACAGACAATAAGCAAAAAACAATGAGCAGACAATAAGCAAAGACAACGAGCAAACAGACAAGTGAGTCATCTCAGGTGGAGGGGAATGACATTAAAAACTCATTAAAACAAAAAAAAGAAGAAAAAGCTAAAATCAAAGACCTAACTGAACACCTGGAGGAACTAGAAAAAGAACAGTTAACTAATCCCAAAGGAAGCAGGAAGAAAGAAATAACAAAGATTGAAGCAGAAATAAATGATATTGAGAACAAAAGAAAAACAATAGAATCAACAAAACCAAAAGTTGATTCTTTGAAAAGATCAACAAAATCAACAACCTTTAGCTAGACTGACAAAGATGGAAAAAAAAAAAAAAGAGTAGATACAATAAATAAAATCAGAAATGAGAGGGGGGACATGACTACTGACCCCACAGAAATAAGAGAAATCATAAGATCAATGAAAAACTGTACTCCAACAAACTAGAAAATGTAGACAAAATCAACAAATGTACGACCTACACTGGCCCTAGAAGAAATAGAAGACCTCAGCAAACCAATCACAAGTAAGGAGATTGAAATAGTCATCAAAAACCTCCAAAAGGAGATATCGGTTTCAGTTCTTGGTGCCTTCTAAAGAAAAACAAACAG
>JAQZBX010112530.1:0-10186 GCA_029593785.1 Cabassous unicinctus | reverse complement strand
GTTTGCTTCTCTCTTGCTGCTCTGAGAATTTTCTCTTTATCTTTTACATTTGACATTCTGAATAGTATGTGTCTTGGCGTAGGTCTGTTTGGATTTATTCTCATTGGGGTACGGTGTGCTTCTTGGACATGTAAGTTCATTTCTTCCCTGAGAGTTGGGAAATTTTCAGCTATTATTTCCTCAAATACTCTTTCTGCCCCTTTTCCTTTCTCTTCCCCTTCTGGAACTCCCATGACATGTATGTTGTTGTGCTTTGTGTTGTCATACAACTCTCTGAGCCTCTGCTCAATTTTTCCCATTCTTTTTTCTCTGTGTTCTTTTCTCTCTTCAATTTTAGCTGCTCTGTCTTCGGTATCACTTATTCTTTCTTCTATCATTTCGAGTCTGCTGTTGTATGACTCAAATGTGTTTTTTACTTCACCTATTGTGTCTTTCATTCCCATGAACTCCGTTACTTTTCTGTTAAGGATTTCAAATTCTTGTTTGCGTTCGCTCAATGTCTTCTTGATGTCATTTATCTCTTTCACTATATTGTCTTCATCTCATTAATTTGATTTTGGAAATTTGTGCTCATTTCACTGATTAGTTCTCTTAAATTCTGTATCCCTTCTGGGACTTTGATGTAATCCTTTTCTTGAGCCATGTCTTCTATTTTCTTAGTATGGCTCGTAATTTTTTGTTGGTGTTTAGGCATCTGGTAAGTTGTATTTTACTTAGATGCTCTATCTCTTTCTCTTTTATAGGGTTCTAGTGGCAGGAGGCTGTGAATTATCACAGCTCTTTGATTTTTGGCTCACCCTTGATTGTTAGGATTGTCCTGCTGGTTACTCAAAACTGGGCACTGGACCCGGTAATTGGTTGTGGAGTTGTTTCCTAGGGCTTTGGGCAGGGAGGCTATAGAGGCCAGGAAAGCCTCTCCTATTTAATTTTCTTATGTGCACTTCCTTGGTCTGCCAGGAGATGGTGCTCGTTGGCAGCTCTGAATTCAATGCCTGGTCGGACTGTATTTGTTGTGACACAGACGAGATCAATGTGATAGAGCTTCCTGTCTGGGGGCTAAGAGTCTTGTTATTTAAACTTTTGGAGACAGTTCTCCAGTCTTCTCTGGCAGCCCCCTCCCTTTTCCCAGCTGGGAAATATTTCCTCTCCCCTCTAAATCCTCGACAATCAGTCCCTGTTAGTAGTGGAGGAGATTGGGAGGTTTGTATATCTTTAGCCCCTTGCAGGCTCCAAGGCAAACAATGGCGCAGCCCCACCCAGCCTGGACTGGCTCTTGGGACAGGGCAGAACAAACCTGGGAGTCAAAAGCAGGGCCAGCCCCAGGTTCTCTCTCCCCTCTCCTGTGGAGTCCTCAACAATTAGTCCAGGCTAGAAGAGAGGGAGATTGCAAGGGTCGGATTTCTCCAGTCCTTCCTAGGCTTCCAGGGCAAACTGCCATGTGGAAGGGTCTGTGGGGCTCCACAGCCCAAATTTGCGGGTCAGAACCTGAGTCAGCCTAAGGCTGTGTCCCTCTCTCTCCCCTTTCCAGGAGTGGTAGATCCCTGGAGCCCCCTTTGTCTGTAGTCTCAGGCCCAGAGGCCCGAGAATTCTAAGGAGTGTGGGGGAGGGTGCCGGCAGCAGCCGCCGCTGCTGATTAAAACTCACGGTTCTGGTTCTGTCGTTGCGATTTCTCTCTTTTGTCCCTCTCTCCTCTGGGTGGTGTGCAGTCTTCCCCTGCTGTCCTAAACCCTAGAAGATCTAGTTTGGGTCTGTTTCAGCCTGTTCTCTAGCTATTTTTCTGGAGAAGAGATTCCTGTGTGTTACTAGTCAGCCATCTTCCCGGAAGTCTCTACACTTATTGTTTATGATATACTTCAATAAAATTAAAACAAGCAAAAAATGGGGAGACTTCCAGGAAGATGGCAGATTAGAAAGACAGGAAGTGTGAGCTAAAAGAAAAAAAAGAAAAAAGAAAAAAAAAGAAAGAAAGACACAGGACTCTCTTCTCTCCCAGAAAAATAGCTAGAGGACAGGCAGAAACAGCCTGGAAAAAAATGTTCTGGGGTTTAAGACACCTGGTCACAACCCAGAATAGAGAGCGGCACAGGAAAAAAATCTCAACGGAAAGACTTGAACACATAGAGACCAGGCTTTGGACTGAGAGGGCTGCACCATCTGCTGGAAGACCAAGGACGCGCATATGGAGAAATTAAAAGTAAATAAGTAAGAGAGGTTTTTCCCTCCCTTTAGCGCCTCCCTCCCCAAGGACCTTGGAAGCAGGTCTGCAACCCATTAGTGGGTCCATGGCTCAGATTTGAGCAACTAACAGAGACAATTCTAAAGACGTAGAGCAGGTCAAATCAAGATTCAAATAATGGCAGTAACACACAGCCTCCTGCCAGTAAATCCCTACAAAAGACAGGGAAATTGAGCATCAGAGTTAACTCACCATCATGATGAGATGCCTAGACATTAGCAAAAAATTACAAGCCATACTAAGAAAATGGAAGAAATTGCCTGAGCAAAGGAATATATTAAAGCCCTAAATGAGAGACAGGATTTGAGAAAACTAATCAATGAGATTCATACAAATTTCCAAAATCAGATTAATGAGTTGAAAGACAATGTGGCTAAAGAGATAAAGGACATCAAGAAGACACTGAGCGAGCACAAAGAAAAATTTGAAAACCTGAAAAGAAAAATAACATAGTTTATGGGAATGTACGCTACAATAGGTGAGATAAAAAACACATTAGAGGCATACAGCAGCAGACTCAAAATGAGAAGAAAGAATAAGTGATGTAGAAGAGAGAACAGCTGAAATTAAAGAGAGAGAACAGAGAGAGAAAGGAATGGAAATTTTTGAATAGCAGCTCAAGGAGTTGAATGATAACATGAAGCACAACAACATACATGTCATGGGAGTTTCAGAAGGAGGAGAGAAGGGAAAAGGGGCAGAAAGACTGTTTGAGGAAATAATGGCTGGAAATTTCCCAACTCTCATGAAAGAAATGAACTTACATGTCCAAGAAGCACAGCGTATCACAATCAGAATAAATCTGAATAAACCTACTCCAAGACACATATTACTCAGAATGTCAAATATCAAAGATAAAGAGAAAATTCTGAGAGCAGCAAGGGAGAAGCAAACCATCACATACAAGGGACGCCCAGTAAGACTTAGTGTGGACTTCTTATCAGAAACTATGGAAGCAAGAAGACAGTGGTATGATATAATTAAGATACTGAAAGAGAAAAACTGTCAGCCAAGAATTCTTTATCTGGCAAAATTGTCCTTCAAATATGACAGTAAGTTTAAAAGATTCACAAATAAACAGAAACTAAGATAGTTCACAGAAAAAGAATCTGCTTTTGCAGGGAGTTTTAAAGGGAGCCTTACAGCAAAAAGAAAAGCACAAGAAAAAGTTTAAATAAATAAAAAAAGAGAGAGAGAGAGAGGAGAGAGAGATTGAGGAGGGGGTAGAAGTCAAGAATGGCAGAAAGGATAACCAAAAGAGTAAAAAGACAGATGAAAATAAGACATGACATCTGAAAACCAATGAATAAATGGTTGAAGTAAATACTGCAATTAAAATATATTGAATGTGAATGGGTTAAACTCCCTAAAAAAAAGATATAGGCTGACAGAATCGATTAAAAAACCTGAGCCATCCATATGCTGCCTACAAGAGATTCACCTTAGACCCAGGGATACAAACCGAATGAAAGTGAAAGTCTAGAAAAAGATACTCCACACAAACAATAACCAAAAAGAGCAGAGGTGGCTATATTAATATCAGACAAAATGGACTTTAAATGCAAAACAGTTATAAGAGACACAGAAATCCATTATATATTAATAAAAGGGACAATCCACCAAGAAGAAATAACAGCCCAAAATATCTATGCACCTTACCCTGTGCCCCAAAATGCATGAGGCAAACTCTGGCAAAAATGAAGGGAGAAATAGACATCTGTACAATAATAGTTGGAGACTTCAACACGCCATTCACATCAATACATAGAAAAACTAGACAGAAGATCAACATGGAAACAGAAATTGAAAAATATGATAAACGAGCTAGACCTAACAAACATATACAGAGCATTGCATACCAAATCAGCAGGTTATATATTCTTCTCAAGTGCTCACAAATCTTTCTCCAGGATAGAGATATCCTGTTATTCTGCATGTTAGGTCACAATGTAGGTCTCAATAAATATAAAAACACTGAAGTTATACAAAGAACCTTCTTGGATCATAAAGGGATAAAACTGGAAATCAATAATAAACAGAAAAGGAGAAAATTCAAAGAGGTGTGGAGGCTGAACAACACCCTCCTAAACAATTAGTGGATCAAAGAAGAAATTGCAAGTGAAATTAGTAAATATATTTATTTATCAAAACTTACAGGATACAGTGAAGGCAGAGCTGAGAGGGAAATTTATAGCTCTCAATGCTTATGTTAAAAAAGAACACTAAAATCAATGACCTAACTTTACAGCTGGAGGAACTAGGAAAAGAACATCAAACTATTCCCAAAGCAAGCAGAAGGAATGAAATAACAAAGATCAGAGCAGAAATAAATGAAATTGAAAAACAACAACAGAGAATATCAACAAAACCAACAAACTAAATGACCTAGATGAATTGGACAAATTCCTGGAAACCCACAAACAACCTACATTGACTCTACAAGAAATACAAGAACTGAACAAACCAATCACATTTAAAGAGATTGAATCAGCCATCAAAAATCTCCCAAAAAATAAAAGTCCAGGACTAGATGGCTTCAAAGGTAAAGTTTACCATGCATTGAGAAGAAGTAACACCAATCCTGTTTAAACTCTTCCAGAAAATTGGAGAGGAGGGAAAGTTACCCAACACATTTTATGAAGCCAACATCACCCTAATACCAAAGCCAGAAAAAGATACTACAAGAAAAGAAAATTACAGACCAATCTCTCTAATGAACATAGATGCAAAAATTCTCAACAAAATACTTGCAAATAGAAGCCAACAGCATATCAAAAGAATAATATACCATGACCAAGTGGGATTTATTCTTGATTGGCAAAAATGATTCAACATAAGAAAATCAATTAACGTAATATACCACATAAACAAATTGAAGGAAAAAAACACACGATCATCTTGATCAATGCAGAAAAGGCATTCAACAAAATCTGGCATCCTTTCTTGATAAAAACAGTTTGAAAATAGGAATAGAAGGAAAATTCCTCAATATAATAAAGGGCATATATGAAAAACCTACAGCTAACATTGTACTCAATGGCAAAAGGTTGAGAGCTTTCCCTCTAAGAACAGGAACAGGACTAGGATGCCCACTGTCATCTCTCTTATTCAATATTGTGCTAGAAGTTCTAGCTAGAACAATTAGACAAGAAAAAAAAAAAAAGGCATCCAGATAGGAAAAGAGGAAGTAAAATTATCACTATTTGTGGATGCCATTGTCCTATATTTAGAATATTCTGAAATGTCTACAAGAAAGCTACTTGAGCTAATAAACAAGTTCAGCAAAGTGGCAGGATACAAGATCAACATGCAAAAATCAGTAAGATATCAGTACACTAGTATTGAACAATCTGAGGAGGAGATCAGGGGAAAAAAATCCATTTACAATAGTAACATAGAGACTCAAATACCTAGGAATCAATCTTACTCTCCATACAAGAATCAACTCAAAAAGGATCAAAGACCTAAATATGAAAGCCAGGACCATAAAATTAATAAAAGAAAATGTAGCGAAACATCTTCAAGAACTTGTGGTAGGTTGTGGTTTCATGGATCTTACACCAAAAGCACACGCAACAAAAGAAAAAATAGACAAATGGGACCTCCTCAAAATTAAACACTTTTGCACCTCAAAGGAATTTGTCAAAAGGGTGAAAAGGCAGCCGACTCAATGGGAGAAAATATTTGGTAATCACATCTCTGATAAAGGTTTAATATCCATGATATTTCAAGAGATACTACAACTCAACAATAAAAAGACAAACGAACTGATTGAAATATGGGCAAAGGGCTTGAATAGACATTGGTCCAAAGAAGAAATACAATGGTGAAAAAACACATGAAAAAATGTTCAGCATCACTAGCAATTAGGGAAATGCAAATCAAAGCTATAATGAGATATCATTCCACACCTATTAGAATGGTCACTACTGTAAAAACAGAAAACTACAAGTGTTGGAGAGAATGTGGAGAGATAAGAACCCTTAGTCACTGTTGGTGGGAATGTAGATTGGTATAGCCACTGTGGTGGACTGTTTGGCAGTTCCTAAAGAAGTTGAATATAGATTTGCCATGTGACCCAGCAATACCACTACTGGGTATATACCCAGAAGAACTGAGAGCAGTGACACGAACAGACATCTGCACACTGATGTTCATAATGGTATTATTCACGATTGCCAAAAGATGGAAACAACTAAGTGTCCATCAACTGATGAATGGATAAACAAACTGTGGTGTATACACACGATGGAATATTATGCAGCTGTAAGAAGAAATGAAGTTGTGAAGCACATGACAACATGGATGAACCTGGAGGACATTATGTTGAGTGAAGCAAACCAGACACAAAAGGTCAATTACTATATAATTGTGCTATTTGAATATATTGTGTAAATTGACAGAGTTAATAACTAGAATATGGGTCACCAGAAAATAGAATGAGGTTAGAGATTGGAAAGCTGAGGGTTAACCTGTGCAGAATTGATTGCAAGGTTGTTTGTTAATCTTTGGAAATGAATAGAAAAGCACAACATAGTGTTTGTAACTAGCAGTGCTATTATATGGGTATGACACTGGTTGAAAGGGAAAGTCTAAGGTCATGTATATTACTAGAAGGAAAGCTAAAAATGTAACATGAGGCATAGGAAAACCTAATGTGAAATATGAATATGGGTAATATTGCATTTTTTATGACTGTTTTTCTTTGAAACTGAACAAATGTATGCTATTACAAGATGTCACTATCAGACAAAAAAAAAAGCCCATTATGCTAAGTGAAAGAAACCAGACACAAAGCACTACATAAAATGTAAATATAAATCATTTACATAAAATGTAAATATAAATCAGTTTATAAAGATGGAATTAGGTTAGAGGGGTTGGGAGGTGACTGCCAAGGGGTGTGGAGCTTTTCTTTTTGGAGAAATGAAATTGTTCTAACTTTTTTTGTGGTGAATGCACAACATTGTGTTATGCTAAAAGCCATTGATTGTACACTTTGGATAGACTGCATGGTATGTGAGTGTATCTCAATAAAACTGCTTTTTAAAAATAAAAAATATGTAAGAAGAAGAAAAAAACCAAATGGGTACAAAGAATGCAAAGAGTGACTCAAAGAAGAGTGAGGTAAATGTTGATTATGGGTACGATACATAACCTTTCAACGTCTAGATTACAAGTGAAAGCATTGGTGTTGAGAGCTGAGTGGATTTTAAACTCTGCCTTAACAGTGTTAGTGATGGTGAAATATCCCCATGGAGGGGGAAAAGGAACAGGCACACCCAGTGATGTGGCTCTAAGTCATCATGAGTCTGGAGAGGTTCTTCTTCTCAGCCCACAGCTTATAATGCAGCAGCTCTTTGGAAAGTAGGTAGCATGAGGTATTTCAAGTCCAGTGGAGAGTTCAACTCAGGACTGGAGATTAAGAAAAATGCAAATGGAGCGGCTTCAATTCAAGACATATTTATTGAGTGAATATGTATCAGACACTGTGTTAGAATAAAATAAGACAAACATTCTCTATTCTCAGGGTCAGGGGAAGAAGTTTTCATCTCAGTGTCACAGTCAGGCTCTTACCTGTACATACAAGACTTGGGAGAATCCTCCAAAACAACTGGGCTTACGTTTTCCAGAAGCTTCTTGCCTTTAAGAGAGACAATGTGAACCTTCTGACTAGAATACAAAAAATAAAATGTAGTCCGTGTTCTGGCCCTTTCTCTTTAATTCCCAAATGCCCATCTCAGAAAAGACACTGCAAGTTTAAGCTGATTTTGCTATTGCTCCATAAAGACACTAAGTTAACAGCAATTTTTAACTTAACAAATGGCAACTGCAAGCTGATTTAAACCAAATAAACCAGAACAAGCCATTCTATTGGGCAATGGATCATACCAAACCCCATTCCTGCCTGTAATCCATTGCCTGGAAGAAAGATGAATTCCCATCCACGCTGAACTCTTGATTCTATCCACCCTACCCCTCTCCCAAAACCATTTTCTCCCCAAGTCTTCTCTGCCTCAGAAAATGGTAACCCCAGCAACCCAACCACTTGCTCAGTCCAGGCACTTGGGAGTCACCTTTAATGTGTCTGCTCGCTAACCTCCCAGATCCAAACAACGACCAAGTCCTGTCATTCTATTTCCAGTATATCCTGAATTCATCTCATCCAAGTCACCTTTGCTCCCATACTTGCCATAGCTTCCTAACTGGTCTGCTTCTTCCACTCCTATCTCTTTTCAAAACCCCACTGAGCCCCCATAGGCCTTTTTTTCTCAGAGTACTTAACTCTTTCCATCCAGCAATTACCACAATTTATTTAAATATATATGTTTGTATTTTTAACTTGTTCACTGGCTGTTCTCCCCCTCAGAATGTAATCCCCATTAAGACAAAGACTATGTCTCCTTTTTTTTCTTCCCTGGGCTATTCCTAGCACTTAGTACAGTACCTGGCATATATAGTAGGCATCAATAAATACTTGTCGAGAGAATCAGTAAGTGGATGCTTTGTAGAATTCCTGCATGACAGATATCCTTCTGTCCACAACAGACAGTTATTGCTCAGAGTCCATTCTCCTAAAGGTCTTTTCTTCCTCAGAGCCTCAAGAGCCATTTCCTCAAAGAGAATGTACCAAATTCCTCCAGGCAGATTGCATGGTGACTGTATTAGTTTCCTAGGACTGCCATAAGAAAATTACTATAAACTGATGGCTTAAAACAACAAAAATGTATGCTATCACAGTTCTGGAGGCCAGAAGTCCAAAATCGAGGTGTTAGCAGGGCCTTGTTCCTTCTGAAGTTTCTTGGGTCGAATCCTTGTTTGCCTCTTCCCAGCTTCTGTTGGCTCCCAGCAGTCCTTGGTGTACTTTGGCTTGTAACTGCAGCACTCTAATCTCTACCTCCATCTTTGTATGGCCTTCTTCTCGGTGTATCTTTGTGTGTTCTCTCCTCTAGTATGATCTGAACTAATTATGTCAGCAAAGATTATTTTTCCAAATTAGGCCACATGTGAGGTTCCAGATGGATATGAGTTTTATGGGGATGCTCTTCAACCCATTATAGTGGCCTTTCAGCAGATCCTTTTAGGAAGAAATCAGAGGCAGAGCTCTGATGGAGTCTGACTGCTTAGAGAGACTACAAATGCAGCCTACCACCTCATCTAATGCTTAAAATAGATATGCACATCTCATTTAATGAACAAAAAACAAACAAAAAACAAAGACCCCAAACCTTAGAGACATCCCTGCCACCTGATGGCAATAATCTTAATTCACAGGCAGCAAGAACTTTTCCCTCTGCTTCTTATTTTAATATATTCCCATCCCCCAAACTGCAAAGCAACAAACACTTTTTAAAGCTATGGCTACCTCCAAATACAGAGAGGCCAAGTCCCTTCTCTCAGGTTCTGTCCTTCTTCCTATAAGCACAAAGAAAAATGTTAAATTCTTTTTAAAAAATAAACAAATATCACTCCATCTCTATGAGCTTGTGATTCTTGAAGAAAAAAAATTTCTATTAGAGATGACACTGAGGCACAGAGACACATGGGGATAAAGTGAAGCTATCAAACATTCATGCTTAATTTGTCTACCAGGACAAGAAGAATGATGTCTTTCTTGCTTTTCTATCTAAAAAATTAATACTGGGTTGAATCATCATAAAAAGTATGTTGAGCAACTAATTGTGCTTTATGTAAGATAATCATTAGACAGTAGTTGACCACAAGGGTAAAGAAGATACTGATAAAAATTTTGCAATCCCAGTCTGTATATGTAGCCATTGGCCAACTTAATGTAATTATGAATTCCAAAAATATAATTGGATCATGCTTGTAAACTGATCTGTTAATCTGGGCATGATTAAGTTATGATTAGGGCATTGACTGGGCCATGTCAGTAGGGCATTGAGCCCCATCCCTTGGTGGATGGGGAATCAAATATAAAAGGCATGG
>JAQZBX010112529.1:0-10190 GCA_029593785.1 Cabassous unicinctus | reverse complement strand
TTCTAGGACCTCAGGAAGTTACCAAGCTAAAAAACAAAGGAAGAAAAATTACTCAACCAATGAAAAAGTGCATGGTGTCTTTAAGTCCCTGTAGATGCTGTTTTGAAGCCAGGAATTGTTGCTGTAGAGGGATGGTAAAAGGCTAAAGTCTATGCTCTGCCCTCAGGGATATGCAATCCAAAAAATCCCATACACAGAAGGAAGAAAAAAACACTTACCCTTTATGTCCATATGGATGCTGGTGGGAGGTTGGAAGCACTGTTCCCAGAGGGCCATAACTAAGACTTGCTTCCAAGCTGGTCCCTCATGGATCCCACAAACCAACCTCAACCTTTTCAATCCCAATCATTAGAGGAAGAGTTTTCATCAGCTAGCCCTGGTTTCAGCCCACTGCTGCCAGAATCTGGACTGCATTGCTGCAGCTGCAGTCAATTCCATAGCTGCTGCCATGGAGGTGAGCTACTGGTGGAAATAACTGGTTTGTGTTTTCAGTTATAAAATCTGAAATCTAAGTAGCTGCCTCCTTCCTCTGTCACTCTTACAGTTTTTCTAAATATCCATTCTGGTTCCAGGGTTTCTATATAGGTATTCCATACTCTCTTTCCAGCTTCTTCATTTTGTGAGTGGAAGGAGCAGTTTGCAACATTTCCTACCAAATCTACCTTTTTTTAATCTATGCCAAAATTCTTTAATTTTGATTAATTACAATTTGTGTATACTTATTACTATTTGTGCTTTGTTATCAGATCATATATCTGAGCCACATTTAAGCACATGAGGATTATCTCTATGTTATCTCTAAGATTTACTAATTTTAGTTTTTAAATTACGGCTTGAACCATTTTGCATTATTTTTATATGCTGTATTAGTCAGGGTTCTCTAGGGACCAGAATCAACAGGAGATATCTGTCAATACTATGAGATTTTATAAGGGTCTTTCATGTGACAGTGGGGATGCACAAGTCCAGATTCCACAGAGAAGCTGCAAACCAGACTCTGATGAAAATCCAATGAAGGTCCTTTATGAGTTTCCTGGAGATGCTAACTATCCAAAATAGAGCTAGGAAATTCTCTCTGAATGCTGAAATCACTTCCCATTATAAGGTATTCAAATGGTTGGGTAAAGCATCACTAATTGCTGAGGGCAATCATCCTGGCTGAAGTACATGTAATCAGCTATCTATGCAGTAAACTCACTGATAACTAAAGTCCATCAAAGTCCTTGTATTATAATTACCCCAGTGTTTACTTGACCAAACAACTGGGCACAATAACCTTGCTGAGTTGACACATTACCCTAACCATTATAGTCCACCCCTTTTCAACTCGGCAAACATACACATTAAAAAAAAATAGTAAATCTTTTTTCACTATTTTACTATTTACTATTTGGTGGGATTTTGGAGGCTGATTCAATCTCTTTACTTGTGATTTCTTTGTTGAAGTCTTCTATTTATTCTAGTGTCAATGTAGTTTGTGTTTTTCTAGGAATTTGTCCATTTAATCTAAGTTGCTTAATTTGTTGGCACAGAGTTGTTCATAATATCCTCTCATAGTCCTTTTTTATTTCTGTGGGATCAGTGGTGATGTGCCCCCTCCCTTTTCTGATTTTATTTATCTGCATTTCTTTTTCTTTCCATAGTTAGTCTAGGTAAGGGTTTGTCAGTTTTATTAATCTTCTTATAGTATCAACATTTGGTATTGTTAATCCTCTCTATTGTTTCCTTTTATTCTCAATTTCCTTTATTTCTCCTCTAATCTTTGTCACTTCTTTTCTTCTTCTTGCTGTTGTGCCATTAAGTCTTTGATTTTAGCTCATTTCTTTTTTAATGTGGGTGTTTTGGGCTATATATTTCCCTCTTCCACTGCCTTGGCTGCATTCCATAAGCTTATATATGTCATGTTCTAGTATACATTCATTTCCACATATTTTCTGAATTTCATGGAATTTATTCTTTTACCCACTGATTGTTTGAGTGTGTTGTTGACTTTCGTATGTATATATACAATTTCCCAGTTCCCTGTCCATTGTTGATTTTCAGCTTCATTCCATTGCGGAGAAAATGCTTTGTATAATTTCTATATTTCTAAATTCAATTAGACATGTCCTATGACCTAATGCCATCTATCCTGTAGAATGTTTCATGAACACTCAAGAAGAATGTACCCTGGTGTTTTGGAGGACAATGTTCTCTATGTGTCTGTTTTTTCTAGTTTATCATATTTTTCAAGATTTTTCTTTCTTTCTTTATCTTCTGTCTCGATGTTCTATCTATTGTCAAGAGTGGTGTATTGAAATCTCCCACTATTTTTTAGAGATGTCTCTTTCTCACCTCAGTTTTTCCGATGTTTGCCTTATGTATTTTGGAACACCATGGTTAGGTGCAAAAATATTTACAATTGCTTTGTTTTTGTACATTGCCCCTTTTATTAATATATAGTGTCCTTCTTTGCCTCTTACAACAGTTTTAACTTTCAAGTATATTTTGCCCAATATTAGTATAGCTTCCCCAGCTCTTTTTTCTTTACTGTTTGTATGGGATATAATTTTCCAAACATTCACTTTCAATCTGTTTGTACTCTTGGGTCTAAGGGGAGACTCTAGTAGACAGTATATAGAGGGATCTTTCTTATCCCTTCTGCCAAACTTTATTTCTTGATTAAGGAATTTAATCCATTAATAGTCAATGTTATTACTGTAAAGGTAGTAATTTCTTCAACCATTTTATCTTTAGGATTTTATATGTTATTCTTATTTTTGTCTCTGTTTTTCACTATTTAATTACCCTTACTAATTAATCTTCATTCCTGCACTGTCCTTCAAACTTCTGTCCTATCCTTTCCTTTCAGGTTGCAGAACTCCCTTTAGTATTTCTTGTAGGGCAAGTCTCTTTTTGGCAAATTCTCTCTGTTTCTGTTCAGCTGTATTTTAAACCATCCCACATTTTTGAAGTAATGTTGTGCTGGTTATAGTATTCTTGGCTAACAGTTTTTCTGTTTCCCTACCTTAAAGATGTCATACAACTGCCTTTCAGTCACCATGGTTTATGATGAGTAATCATCACTTAGTCTTATTGAGCATCACTTGTATGTGATGGATCATTTTTCTATTGGTGCTTTCAGGATTCTCTCATCTTTGGCATTTAATAATCTAATTTGTATATGTCCTGGAGTAGTTCAATTATGATGTATTCTCTTTTTAATATGCTGCACTTCCTGGACATGTATATCCAAGGCCCTTAAAAGAGTTGGGAATTTATCAACCATTATTTCCTCAAATACTCTTTCTTCCCCTTTTCCCTACTCTTCTCCCTCTGTGACATCCATGATGCATATGTTTCTGCCCTTCAGGTGGTCATTCAATTTCCTTAGATGCTGCTCAAGTTCCATTTTTTTCTCTACCTGTTGTTTTCTGTATGTGATTTTGGATCACCTATCTTCAAATTTGCTATTATTTCTTCTGGTTTTCTATGACCCTACTGTATTTTTATTCTCTTCTATTGTGTCTTTCATTGCTATAAATTCTGTTATTTTTCTTTGCATATTTAAAATTCATCTTTGTGTCACGTAGTGTCTTCTTAATATCCTTTATTTCTTCTTTTATCTCCTGATATTAATTTAGGAGAGTTGTTTGGATATCTTTGATTAGTTGTTCTAGATATTTTGTCTCCTATGATTTTATAATTTGTTCCTTTGACTGAGACATATCTTCCTGTTTCTTAATATGGTTTATAATTTTTTGCTAATGTTTAGGCTCTGATTACCTTGATGAGTTTACTTGGATGGTCAGTTTCTATCTCTTGCCTAGGGTTTTATTTTTGATAAAACAAAAAATTATTATAAATCTTTAGAATTGCTTGTGTTTAAATAATCAAGCTGGGTAAGTGACCCACAAAGGGTGCATAGACCAATTCCAAAATGACCCAGAGAAGGGTGTCTGGAAAGACTTTAGAAAGTCTTTTAAAAAAATTCCCTCTCCACAGGCTCCACCCCTAACATGGGTGGGAGAAGTGTTGAAAACAATAGCTGGGAGCAAACATGACCTTTGCTGCTGGAAAAATCTTTCATCAGGGAATCAGAGATCCATACTCTCCATTCAGGAGTCTCACTTGTCCCTTAAACCTGCCTTTCTATTACAGGGAAGAAAGCTTCTCTGGTCCAAGCTTGTACAGAAGTTGCTTTTCTCATGGGTGGGATATGAGTACCAGACACTACTCTTGAGAAATTGACTCACAGTTCCTCTGTGGTTGCTTCTCAGTCTCCATATCCTGATCCTTCCTGCCTGTTTTACCGTGGTTCCCTGACTCCGGAGTCACTTCACACACTATCACTTCACACAGCACCCACCTGCAACCATCTGCTCCCACCATATCCAGCAAGGCCTCCCTCATAAGCCGCCCATCCCACAACCCCCTACACTTGGTGAGGCCTCCCTCACAACTGTAGTTTCTAAATATGGTACTGTAAGCCCTCAACCTTTTTCTTTCCTTTCAAAATTGTTTTGTTTTTTTCTGGATCACTTGCAAATCTGTATGGATTATAGAAAAAAAATTATATGTCTAGAAAAATGACCTAAAGATTTTTAAAGGGTTTGATTTGACCCTGCAGAACCCTTAGGGTAACATTGCCATCTTCACTTTATGTTTTCTGATGAAATATTAAAGAATGTCTTTCAGCTATGCTGAAAACTTATCACTGTACAAGTGTTGCATCACCTTGTTTAAATTTATTCCTAGTTATTTTATATGTATTGATGCTATTGTAAATGAAATTGATTATTTATTATACTTTTCTTTTGTTTATACAACTTATTTTTGTATTTGTACCCTGAAAATTTCTGCAATTATTAGCTCTAATATATTTTTTAAATTTTTACCCATAAGATAATGATGTCTCTGAATATAAATTGTGTTACCCCTTTCTTTTCTATTTTAATGTATTTTATATATTTATTTTTGCCTAATTTCACTGCATAGAATTACCAGGAAAATGTTGAATAGCAGTGGTAAAAGAATATGTCCTTACTTTTTTCTTGATGTTAGTGAGAAATATTTTATCTTTCAGCATTAAGTATGATGTTAGCTGTGGGTTTTCCATAAATGTCTTTATCAGATTGAGAAAGTATCTTTCTATTCCTAGTTTGTTATAATTTCCATGAATACTGTTAGATTTATGAAATGTTATTTTTGCATCAATTGAGATGGTCACATGATTTTTTTCCCTTCATTCTATTAATGTAATATATTACATTGACCATGATATGTTAAAACACCACTACATATCTTGAATAAATCCCATTTCATTTTGATATATAATTGTTTTAATATGTTACTGGAGTCTGCTCATACTCTGTTGAATAATTTTGCATAAATATTCAGGAGTGACATTGGTTTGTAGATTTCTTTCTCTGTATTGTCTTTCCATGGCTTTGATATCTGAGTATTAGAATAAGCATTTTCCCTCATCTTCTATTTTTCGTAAAATTTTGAGAAGAATTGGTCTCAATTCTTCTTTATATGTTTGGTGGAATACAATGGTAAAGCTTGGTGGTTGGTGTTTCTTTCTTTGAGTTGTTTTGATTATTGATTCAATCAACTTACTTGTTATATGTCTATTCAGATTTTCTATATCCTCTTGAGTTAGTTTTATAGTTTGTGTGTTTCTAGGACTTTCTTGCTTTCTTGTAGGTTATCTAATTTAAAAGCACACAACTGTTCACTGTAGTTTCTGATAAGCCTTTGTATTTTTTTTTTAATGTAGGTAGTAATATTACTATTGTTATTCCTAATTTTAGCAATATATGATTGTTTTGGCTAGTTTAGTCCATATTTTTCGATATTGCTGATTTTATCAAAGAACAAAAGCTTTGGTTTTGTAAATTTTCTCTTTATTTAAATATATTATTTCTCATTTATCTCTGTTTTGAAAAAATTTCCCCTTCATTCTGATATATTTTGAGTTTATCTTCTTTTTAATTAGACATTATAGAACTACAAATTTCCCTCTAAGTATTGTTTTAAATGAATCCCATACGTATTAGCATATAGTGTTTTTTTCTATCTCAAAATATTTTCTAATTTCACTTTTAATTTTTTCCCATTCTTTAATTTCCAAATGTTTTGAATTTTCTACTTTGCCTTCTCTTTATTCCAAATTTCATCTAATTTCTAGTTAAAGGGAGTACTTTATATGGTTTCTTTTTTTATCCAATGTGAGATGTGTTCTTTGGCCTTATGTTTATTCTTGGAGAGTGTTCTATGTGAACTCCTGAGAGATCTGAGCAGTGCCTTAGCATCCATTATATTTTGAGTAAACCTCATGCCTCAACACTGAACTTAAGTTTAGCTAATGAAGAATTTTCCAACCCTGGGGCATAAACAGCCTCAGAGCCAAAACCCACATCCGTAGCCACCACCTTCAGCACCCACACATTTCACCAAAAACACACAGTTTTTCTCAGATAAACATCTAATCATCACCACTATCCTTGGACCCCCCCCATTGTCTTTCCATTTTTACATGTATTTGCTTTAAACTAACCAATCTTTGGCTGCTGGAATAAGTCTACCAAGCTACACCCTTGCACCACATATATGGAGCAATTAACTCTAGTGTCTTTTTTAAACAATAGTGTACTAAATAATACAATTTCATGTTTTTAAATACAAAGGACTATTAAAATTCACTCCTGGAATATGAAAAATGAAATAGTCCTTAACAAAATCTCTGAGCATAACAGTCGTAAAAGTTGGTTATTAGAATATGTGGGTGTGGGTGTTTGTTTTAATGTACAAATTCCACAATTAATTTACAGCAAAATACTTTAAGACTGTGCATCTAAAAACACATCCTGCTCCATGAAGTTCTACAGAACTTAGCACAAACTCCTTTCAAGTTCTGGGAAATATTATGCCTTCTGAACTTATGAAAGTCTGATCTTTTCCATCTTCAATTTTAAACTTTCCACTTCAGAAATGTAAGCGCTTACCTGGGATGGGAATCATGTCACTGGCAGAGTTGTGCAAAACCTAAACCTGTTTACCTGAGTTTCACTTGCACAGTGATGCCTTGTCTATGTTTTGGACTTGAGGACTCAACTCAAATTTCTCCACCCACTGTTAACTTCCCGGTTAAATACATGGTATTGTGTAGACATTAAGTGGTGGGTGAAGAGGGTGCAACCACTTAAAAAAAAATTCCATTTATGGAAAAAGAATGAGGAACACAGAGGGAACTGAGCTTCTCAGGAGATCACTGGGTACTTCTAAACTTGTAGATATTTAGATGCTGGCCCAAATTTTTGTAAAATATATAGGAAATGAAAGAATGTTTCTCTTATTTTCAATAAATGAATTGAGCTATCAGTTTGCTTTCAGCTGACACTTTTAGTTTCCCAATTAACAAAATCAATCGATTTATTGATTTTTATGCTAAAATAAATTTTATTATTTGTTGAAAACACAAATGTTCATTGAGCATCTACTGTGTTTTCATCCCTGTGCTAGTCATTGGAGATAACTTGGAGATAAAAGAAAATCTGAAAGAATGAAGGCAAAACTATTCTTTTTCAGTCTGTTATAAATTGCATGTAATATTAAATAACTAAAAATACAGGGCATTGAAGAAATCAAAGCAATTTTTACCAAAAATAGAGGTGATTTTTTACATGAGATTTTGGTCCTTTAAGGGTAAAATAGAAGATAGAGGCATGCAATAATAACATAACTATACACAGAACTATTAACATTTAATTAATTGTTGTACTATGAAAACTTATGAAGTGTATATAAAATATCTAATGGGCTTTACATATAATTGAAAATCAATTTTTGAATGAAAGTTATTGGTGGAAATATAAATCTATTTCTTTAAAATGTAAAATGTTTCACTTTAGTTGAAATCATACATCAATGCAAAAAGCAAGGATGAAGCATAAGAAAAGGTAGCAAAAGCATAATAAAAATGTTTCACCATGAATATATATATTCATAAGAAGTTGTTTTCCATGAAATAAAATATAAGAAAATATATTTCTGTGAAATAGTATTCAGTCAATATACATCAATTGACAAAGTAGTAAATCTAAGACAAGAACACAGATTACTATTGCTCCAATGAAGCTCAAATAATAAATAGAGGAGAAAATAAATAAAAAAGAAAATAATGTTAAGGAAAAATATAAAATACGAAACAACCAAAAATTGCTAGGACTGGAAAAAAAGGCTTAAAATCTCCTGAGGAAAATAAAACAAAGAAAGCTAAAAAATTAAGATGTATAATGAAGGTTTGGAAAACACCAGATGTGGAAGGCATAATTATAAATTATAATTTAAGTTAAAAATATAGCTACAATATTGAAATGAATAGGATGAAAAACATATGCAAATATATTTTACAAAATATAGTGTAACATATATCATGGAACAAAACAACACAACAACCATAAATGAGAATTTTTTAGCAATCCATGCAAAATCACAATGCTATACAATTGGGGGTAAATATCAGTCTGATCTCTGATTTTTCTCTAAGAATATTAAATGATACAAAAATAGAGCCATATGTACCAACATTACCAATATTTAGTGTAATATTTTTTAAAATCTCATTCAGTCTTCTAGTTTTAATGAATAGGAAAAAGAAATTCAAATGTAGGGTGTTTTAGGAAAGGGATCACCCACATAATAATAAAATTGATTGATAAACCACAGTCCAACAAGTGATGAACAGAAAGACTATGTTAGAAAGTTTCATGATTAGACTTAGGTTCATTTAATAACAAATGAGGAAATATGTCTAAATATGACTAAATAAATGTAAGTAAGGAAAATATAATACAAATTTCACAAACCATGACAATGTGGAAATAATAATCCTGTATAACAAAGGAGATTCCAGAAGTTGTTGAGAGAGTTCTGGGAAGTTTAAGTAATGAATTTTCCTCCCACCACCAAGCTATTTTTCCTTTTGTGTCTCCACAAAACCAATACCTTTCTTTGCAAGCAATTTATTCACAGTATAAGACTAATGATTCTGTTATAGAGATAAAACAGATATATATTGTTAAATAACTTATGTAGAAAGATTTTCTAAAAGGTTTTAAAATGAATAATAGGTAAAAATCAACAAACCCCATGCAATGCAGGCAAACAGATAAGAGGGATAAATGTAGCAATTTTCTTTTTCTTATATTTCTTACATTAATGGACTCATAAAAGTAATGAAAAGACTAAAATTATGCACTCTCAAATGCATAAATACACATAATAACATAATTAACTATAAATAGAGACAAATAAAAGCAAGGAATTTTAAAAAATCACAGCAAGCATAGCAAAAATTAGATGTCAGACAAGAAATAAAATATATCTATAATATGTATAATGGAAATTGAATAAACACACCTATTTAGAAAAGAAAAGATATTACATTGAATTGGATCTAGGCTCCATAATAACTGAAATTTCATATACATATGATTTAGTTTCTAAAATTAGGTACATTTGAAGGGATTTGGAAGGCAGAGTCTGTCTTGTACCTCTGCTTTTTTATTTCCTGTTAGCATACAGACATTTTATTTTTCCTACAGCAGGATTTCATTTTATATAAAGTGAGAGGAAAGGACATGAGAAGCAGAATGACAAGAACATAGTAGGAATCCACAGGTTGGGAATTTAATATTTTGTTGTTTATTGTGTTGGTCTCCACTGACTGAGATAACATCTCATGACCACATAAAGACATTCAGATTCCATAGAGGCATGCCCCAGGTGCACCCTTCCCCCCACACACATCCCGCACCATCACCACCACGCACCTGTCATATTTGCTAAAAGAACACTCCCACATGTGTATTCACAACCACTGTCCTCTACCTCCCCAGAGTTCACCTGTTCTTTCCTCGAGACCTCCCCCCAACTATATGGGTGGTCCAACCCACCCCTCTAACTCTCCTTACACTCACAATCCACAATCATCTTTTCAGATAAAGTTACCAATTATTTTCTTCTATTTTGTAGGTTTATTTTTCACTGTCTTGATAATGTCCTTTAACACACATAAAAAAAATAATTATAGTGAAGTCCATTTCATCTATATTTTCTTTTCTTGCTTATCCTTTTGTTGTCATATCTAAGAAATCAACACCAAATCCAAGGTACTGAAGGTTTCTTTTTTTTTTTTTTTTTTT
>JAQZBX010112528.1:0-10188 GCA_029593785.1 Cabassous unicinctus | reverse complement strand
CCCCCCCCCCCCCCCCGATTTTTGCTGTTTCTGTATCCATTCACTGGGCAACTCTCTGTGTCCGTTTCCTGCCCTCTCTTCTCGACCTTCTCTTGTCTTCACTGGGATTCGCTCCTTGGAATCTCCGATGTGGGAGAGAGGTGTCCTACTGCCTGTGCCACCTTATTTCCTGTTTTTTTGGTGCGTCTCATCTTGGCTGTCCCTTGTGTCACTCTCCTGTTACATCATCATCTTGCTGCGTGGCTCGCATTGATTTGAAATGCCCTACTTAGCCAGATGATTTTGTGGTGTTTTTGTTGTTGTTCATATGGTGATTTGCTAATGTTAAACTAACCTTGCATTACAGAAACAAATCCTGTATAATCACAATATATGTTTAATTGCTGAATTTGGTTTGCTAATATTTTGCTTTAGGATTAGTGCATTTACATTAAAGACTGAGATTACCTAATCTAATTTTGTTATGAAGGTTATTTTGCCATCTTGAAATTGGTTGGGAAGTGTTTTCTCTTTGTAATCATTGGAAGATATTTTTAATATTAGTATATGTTCCTTGAATGTTCCATACAATTCACCTGCAAAACCTTGTTCCTAGATACTAAGGTCTGGGGAGGAACTTTTGAAGCTTGGAAAAATTTGTGCAAAGTGCCCAGTAAACAATCAGAACCCTTCATATTAAGAAGTGTTATTGTCTGAAGATAAAGGTTTCCCTGAAAAACGTTTATTTGTAAAAGAAAGTCACAATAACTTAGAGCATTTCTGTCCCTACCCCTTGGATTTGTGGAGAATGGTCATTGGCTCTAGTACTTATTCAAATTTGGAATGAGTGTTTAGAAAAGAACATGCAACGTCGCCAAGAAATGCTTGAAAAAAGAACCATGAGAATTGGAGAAATGGTTTGACTATCAAACCCATACATTTAAAGCTGTAGAAATTTAAACAGTGTGGAATAGGCATAGGAATTAATAAACAAATGAGACTAACAGAATAGAATCTAGAAATAGAGCTATGTAAATAAGGGGACTTAATTTATTATAAAGGCGGCATTTCAAATCAATGGAGAAAATATCAGGACCTAGCTCAATCATATTGGCCCATTTGGATATCCATTTGAAAATAAGGCTTTTCCTACCATACACAAAGTAAATTTCACATAAAGAGTTAAATATTTTTTTTAAAAGGAATAAAAAAATATAAGTGTATTTAAGAAAATTTTGGAGAATGTTTATAATCTTAGGATAGAGAAAACTGGAGAAAGCCATTAAGGAAAAGATTGACGGTAGATGAAAAATATATATGCTTATGTCATATTCATTTAACAAATGTTTGAGATCTACCATGTGCTAGGCAGCTGTTCTAGATATTGTGGATAACTCAGTGAATAGAACATTAGTCCTTGCATTTCTGAAATTTACGTTCTCTTGGAGGGGGCAAACAAAAGTAAATTATATGTATGTTAATGTGATAAATGAGGGGAATATTGGGGTAGGAGGAGATCAGTGGTATCTAATAATCCTGTTGGAGTAATTTTCCTTATGTCTGAAGAACATCATTTAGTATTTCCCTTAGTGAAGAATTTGGTGATAAAATGTGTTTTGTCTGTCTAAAGCAGGGGTTCTTAATCTTTTTTGTTCCACAAACCCCTTTTCCAGTCAGGTGAAAACCATGGACCCCTTAATAAGTCCACACTATACTATGTATTTAATAAATATATCACACCCGCACAAACACGTCCTCACAAGAATGTTTTTTTTGAATTTCAATTCAAGTTTGGACCCCTGTTTAAAAACCTCTTTCCCTTTTATTTTTTTTTTATTAGAGGAATTTTCACTTTTATTCTTAGAAGATATTTTCACTGGTTTAGAATTCTAGGTTGGTAGTTATTTTCATTCAGCACTTTAAATACATGATGCAATTTTCTTCTGGCTTCCTTTGTTCTGTTGAAAACTTAACTCGGTTTTACTGATGCTCCTTTGGAGGTAATCCATCTTGTTTTTCTGGTTGCTTTTCTGATTTAGTGTTTGGTTTCCGGCTGCTTTTCTTTGGTTTATCTAGGTGTGATTTTATTTGTAATTTATCATTCTTGAGGTTTATTGTAGTGCTTGCTATCTTTCATCAGTTTTGAAAAATTATCACTATTTATTGAAATATTGCTTTTGTCTCATTTCCTGTCTCCCTTCCCTTTGGGATCTCAATTATAGTGAAAAGCTCTGCTATACATGTATCTACTCCCTTACATTATTTTCTATTGTCCATTCTTTTGTCTCTCCATTACTCTGGTATTTTCTTCTGCCCTATCTTCTAATCTGACGATTATCTCTTAATTGTGTCAGATCATCTATTAAATCCAATCTTTGAGTTAATTTTTGTTATGTTTTCTGTTTTAATTTGTATTGCTTAAGGTTCTGCTGAAATTATATTGTTTTTTTTTTATTTCCCTGGACATAATAAGCCTAGTTACGTTAAAGTTTTATGTTTGATAACCCTATTATAGGGATCTTCTTTTTGGATATCTTTTATAGTCTGTTGGTTATCTTGATGTTCTTTGAAGTTCAGATGTCTTCATATGTTTGGTTATTTCTAATTGAGTGCTAAACAGTATATATGAAAACTTATTATCCCTCAACAAAGAAGATTTCTGATTGCTTCTGGCAGAAAGCTAGAGTCTCTTGCCATCTCAGATTACCTTAATCCAATTTCAGGGATTGAGATAATTTAAAATTAGGCTTCAGGATTTACTGAGGGTCAGTCTATTTCTACTTGAACTTTATTAAAAGTTGGGGATGCTGGACAGATTATCAGCATAAACAATGGAAGCCAGAAGACAATGGAAAAATATTTTAAGTATTTTTTTTTCTCTCCATCTGTGGGTCTTTTGAAAACTCTGCTTGGTTTCTCTGCTTCTAAATGTCTTCTTCCCGAATTGGCAAAGGCACCTATGGGGGAAAAACAATCACAAATGCCAGATTCAACTCTCTAGGATCTCTTCCTCTACTAAATCTTGGACCCATAATTCCTTACTGCATTATTTTTGTGATGCTTTCAAGCAGGTGTTTTCTTACATTTGTCCAGCTTTTACCTGATCTCTTATCAGAATTGAAACTCCTCTTTATCCTTTTTAATAGTTTCCAGTTCATAAATTAATCTCTTCAGTTACAATGATTATTTAAAATCTGCATCTAATAATTTCAGTATCTGGACTCACTGTTGGGTCCCTTTCTATCCACTTTGTTTTGGTTCTCTTTGTTTCTTTGTGTACTTGGTTGTTCATATAAAATATTTTGGGGGAAAGTGATTCATGAGTCATTTGAGGCTTATATTGTTACATTCTTCCGGAGAGGATTTGTTTGCTTCTTCCAGGCATATGGGGGACACTAGCAAGCCAGGACCCAAAAGCTATCAAAAGCATACTCCTCATATATTCACCTTTCTCTTCTGGAATGGGAAAATGGCACCGGGGGGAATAATGTTCCCAAAACCTAGGCTCACCTATCTGGATTTCTTTATCCACTTGAATTTTTACTCAATAATTCCTCTCTGCTGTGTGTGTTCTTGATATCTATCCTTAAGCTTTTTTATTTTTTGTGGGAGGATTGGTCTGAATTACCTGGTCCTTTTTTTTCCTTACTAGAAATCTTTTTTAAATCATACAACCTATTTTAAAAGCATAAAAATTTTGAAGTTCTCTGGCTTTATTAATAAAACAGATTCATAAAAGGGCAGTATGGTAATAGTGAAAACACTACAGGATTGGTCACTTAAACTGGGTTTGAGTCCTGACTCCACTATTCACTAGCTATTAACTTACTAAACTTATGTGAGTCTTAGTTGTCTCTTCTTTAACATATGTATACCACTTACCTCATGGGGTGGCTGTAAGACTATGGGATAAAATATGTAAAGTACCTAACCATAACTAGACTTTTGCTGCAAATGCTTAAATGAGTTACCTATTACCCTCTTCCTGTACCCTCCCCATACCTACCCCATAATCTTTGTACTGGTTAAATTTTGTAATCCTCCCTCCTCTTTATTTCTTCAGGTGATTCTAGTCACAAGATTCCTATTTCACACTTTGAATCTGGGCATGACCAAGCAACTGTGTTACAAAACCTTTATAGATTTATTCATCCAAATCCAGGGAACTGGCCACCTATCTATTGCAAGGTAATTTCAGCTTAAGAATTTCTCTTAAGGTATCCAGAAATCAGTTTTGCCTATGTGTTAGCTGTATATTAGTTGTGTTTGTTGAAATACATTCATTCTGAATAATTTAAAAATGTAATTAGGTATGATGCCTTTTATTTTTTTATGATTTGGGAGGGATTTTGGAGATTGCAAAAGTTGAACTTCTTTCTGCTTTCGTAGATCTCATGGTTTTTGTTTTGTTTTAGTTCATCTTTCTGAAATATTTTCAATATCTTCAATATCTTTATACCCTGAAGAATGGATGTTCTAGTCTGTACACCCATCCTTCCAAGCAAGATTATCTTATATTCAAAACTGTCTTTGTAGCAATCCCAAGCGCCTCCTTTTATAGTCTTGAGAGAGAGTATATTCTTTATTTTTTCTAGATTCTTTTAGGCTAAGGGTCGAAGAATTCGGTTCTCCTTGCTGCTTATTAGTGTAACCATGAACAGATTACCTAGTCGTTTTTCTGAACATGAGTTTCTTCATTTGACTACCCTGTTTCACTCGCTTTTCATAAAATGTTAATTGATATATAAATGCAACTGGTTATTAATAGCAGCGGTCTTTTCTAATACATGTTGCTTGTTTTTATAGTTCTTCATTCATTTGTCATAGACTCTTCAGTTCCTCCCATCCCCAGTTTGAAAGGACAGCATTATTTAAAAGTAGCTCAAGATAGGAAAAAAGTAACAAGTAAAAGTCATTTTATTTTTCCTTCTCCAGTCTGATGATAGACCCAGAGTTAATTGGTGTTTGAAGCACATGGCGAAGGCATCAGGTAAGAAATTCTTAGTCATTACAAAAGTGCATTATAATATCTGTGTTTGTTTTCATTTTGATCATGTTCTCAGTACTTAAGTTTGCACTAATTGTGTGTGTTTTTCTATTTACTAATGGAAGAAATCAGGCAAGATCTAGAACTACTCACCGTAGAGGACCTTGTAGTGGGGATCTACCAGAAAAAATTTCTCAAGGAGCCCTCTAAGACCTGGGTTCGGAGCCTTCTAGATGTGGCCATGTGGGATTATTCTAGCAACACAAGGTATTTATAGTGATTTTACACTTTTCTGAATTGAGAAAATATAATAGGACTAGTCATCTGCCTTTTTATGCATTATTTTCCTATAAAACTTTAAAAACAGATTTCCTTGAATATGCGACTGTAAGATAGTTTTATTTTTGTATATCTCTAAAAGTTTTAAAATTGTCAAATTGACACCAATTCTTTATCACTTAGAATTTTTATACTGATAAAAGAATTTAAGATTTATTTAGACTGATTTTTTTTTATTATTATTATATAGAACTCTTGTAAAAAGGAATGTAGGTAAAATAAATGAGAGTATTTTTCATTGTGAAATAATTTCAGACTTACAGAAACACTGCAATAGTGCAAAGAAGTCCCATATACTGTTCTCTCGGATTCCTTAATTAACATTGTAATAAATTTTCTTTATCATTTTCTCTCTAAATATATACTTAACCCTTTACCCCTAAATACTTCAGGTGTGTTTTCTAAGAGCAGGAATATTCTCTTACATTACCACAGTACAATTATAAAAATCAGCTATTACCATGGATGAAATACTAATATATATTATCTGAAGAACATATCCATATTTTGCCAGTTATCTCAATATCTTAATAGCATTTTTCATTTTCGAATTTGTTTATAAGTCTACAAAGTGATGTCTCATGATTTTAAATTTTCTTCTGTTTCAGTGGTTATTTCATCATGTGTTTTCTTTTTTCTTAAGTTAGTGCTTTATCTACTTTGATATTTTTTTCAAAACAACAGAATTTTAATTTATTAGATCTGCTGTTTTTCTATTCTCTTCCTTGTTAATTTCTGCTTTTATCTTTTTTATTGATCTTCTCGAACCAGCTTTTGGTTTTGTTTATTTTTTTCTAGTGCTTATTTTCAATTTCACGTAGGTCTGCTCTAATCTTTATTTCCTTCTTGCTACTTCCTTTGGGGTTAGTTTGTGCTTTTATCTTTTTTTCCTTGGTACTTTGTTGGTTCTTTTTCTAGTTTTTTGGGCTAGGAATTTTAATTCAATTTTTGTTTCATTTTTATTAAGTGCTTAGTAGGGTGAATTTTCTAATCATTGCTTTCAGTGTATCTCACAGATTCTGACATATGGTACTTTCATTGTCATTTTTAAAAATTCTAGAGAGCAGATATAGCTCAAGGGGTTGAGCACCTACTTCCCATGTACAAGGTCCCGGGTTTTGATCTCTGGTACCTCCTGAAAACAAACGAAAAACCCAGCTCTCATTGGGGAGCAGATGTAGTTCAGTGGTTTACTGCCTCCTTCCCATGTATGAGATCCTAGGTTCAATCCCTTGGTACCTCCTTTAAAAAAAAAAAAAAATCTAATTTCAACTCTTTTAACCCAGTAGCTGTTTAATAGGCTTTTTAATGTCCAGTTGGAAAAGCCTTTCGAAAGGTTTTGTTAGTAAATTCTAGTGTTTTGTGTTGTGATCAGAGTAGTGTTTGTAATATTTATACTTTCATAGAATTTACTGGGGTTTTCTTTTTTCTTTTTTTTTCCTCTAACGTATATAATCAGTTTTTGTGAATGTTTATGGGCATGCATGGAGAAATGTATATTCTTTATTATGAGGGTGTAGAGATTTTTATATCTTTGGAAATAGGTTGGACTTTTAAATTTGGGTCCAAGTGGAGGTCAACACAATGAGAAACTAAGACCATGAGATCGGCTTGGGTGGCTCAACCAGCAGCGGGAGCACACAGGCAAAGCAAGAGATACCTGTGGGCTTGTGCTTTGCTGTAGTTCATGGGTGGAGGTTAGTAGATTTCCTGTGAGGGTCAAGGATTGGTTTAAAGCAAACATGCGCAGAAAGGGAAAGGGTTTAGGGGTCCGAGGGCAGTGGGGATGGTTAGCTTACCATTTGGGGCCATCTGTGGGTTCTGGGTATGGGTAGTGTGGATGGTGTAGATTGTAGCCGCAGATGTGGGTTTGAGCTCTGGTAAGTCGAGGCCCCAGTGGTGGAAAAATGCTTATTAACTAGGTTAAAGGTCAGTGTTGAGGCATGTGGCTTAGCCAAAGTGAGATGGAGGCTGAGGCAGCACACAAAGTTTTGGTAGTTATGACAATTCATCCCTCGATGCTTTGGCAGTCATTTATTTGGAGAATTGTGGCAGTTTGGGTGGCTGATATATTTACTGCCAGGGGCATAGCATTACTGAGCCAGTGCATAAGACACTTGATATTGATTATTATAAAAATGCCAATAAATAGTAAAACTAAGATCTGGAAGCCTTTGTGTAGCTATTCCCCAAACCCTTCAGGGAATAGTCAGAGAAAATGTTGGAGGCTCTTTAGGGTTGAATACTCTTGGTTATATTGTAAAACACCTTAATCTCTTGAGCCATCTTTTATAAATTGATTTTGACTTGTCCCAAATTATTAATATATGTGTAGCAGGGGGTGCTTATGGCTCAGATGACACCCTCTTTGGCCAAGAGGTAGCCTAAAGCTAGACAATTATCCAAAACTACCTGAACCAGGAAATTTATTTGTTGTATCACCTCTTATTAACATACAGAGGGATGGGCTATCAGGCAAAGGACAGTGGGTGGTTTCAGATGTTAGGAGGTTGTCCCTATTGTGTACTTTAAAAGATACAACATTTAGCTTGCCAGTAGGGGACAGCAGAGCTCGAGGCGGTCCTGCAGGACACAATTCAGGTGACCAGCATCGCATAAGGAATAGGACCCCGTGGTTAGGCAGTCTGTCATTTCAGCCAAGTGGTAATATAACGGTTCTCCCTTTTCTCAAGGCAGTGTCTTGGTTCATTAGTGTAGGAGTGGCTCTGTTTCGTTGGGGTTACAGGTGTAGGTAGCAGTGGGTGTGGTTTGGGGTGCTGTCTCCATTGGTGAACATGTGGACTGAGATGATGTCCTCTGAGGTGTGGTGGTGATGCCGAGGGCCATCCTGGGGGTGAGAATCCTTCTGAGTAACCATTCATAAACAATAGGGAGTTCTGTCATGGGCTTTCAAAATCCCATTGGACAGCTCTAGCCTTGATATCTCTGCAGGTTTCTGTAAAACGGTTATCACAGAGCTCCATGACTTTTAAGGGGTTGTCTGGGATGCACTTAGCAAAGGCAGCTGCATGATCCTGCATGGCCCCACCTCTTCCCTCCATAGGGAGAATAAGTTTTGTCCATGCTTATATGCCAGTTGGGTGTTAATTCTCTGTAGGTCCCCTTTACAATCCAAGCTCTTGCCTTGGAACAGTATATCCAGCAGTCTAGAGCAGAGGAAAACTAGCCAGGCGAGCTTGATTTGATTACATTTGTGAAGCCATAGGTGCTATATGAGAATTTTATTTAGGTGATGCCTTGGAGTGGGAATCATTAATGCATTGGTGTCAGTGGGTAGGTATGTTGGGTAGATATAACTATGGGCCATTAGCCATGCTTCATGGGATGCTATGCACAGTTGAGTGATAGCCAGCCATCTCCTCTTTCCCATCCCTGGGTACAATTTTAGGTTTAGCTGAGTATTGTGTGAGCATTCCTGGGTCTGCATAGTGAGGCCTCTTGGGTTGGTAAGTAAGCCTATGATCTAGACAGCCAGCAAAAATATTAAAACCCAGAGCCAGGGTGATCATTGACATTACATTAGATAGCAAGGACTAGTTTCTGAGGCTGCTACTTGTATCATGACATTGAGATATGGTTGTTCCTCTTGAGAGAAAAATGAATGAAATACATGATCTCTGATTGGATCTAGCATCCTCTTCCCCAAAATGTTTTAAAGGTCATGTATAAATTGGAGAAATTTGAATTTGGAGTGCATATGTTAGATAATATGCTATCAAGGTTAAACTTCTTGGCTGTGCTAATGGGATAGTGGTTATATAGAAGAATGTACTAGTTCTTAAGAGTTTTACCTACTGAGTATTGAAGGGTAATGTGTGTTGTCTGCAACTTTTGCTTAGTGAAGGGTGGAGGCGGGAGATTGTACCCTGATTTTTCTCACAACTTGCTCTATGTCTGGTACTGGTCAGTCCAGGCTTTTGTGCTTTGTGTAGGTTAATAGGCACTCATGGCAGGGTATGGTTACTTTGCACTTATATTTTTTGAATTGCTCTTGTTTTTTTTAAGTCCCTTTTCCACAGTCTGAAAACAGTCTTCATTCTTGGTCCAGCTTCTTAGTTTAAAGTTTCAGTTTGCCATGCTGCTGAAAGCAGATACCATGAAATTTATTAGCTTACAAGCTTACAATTTTGAAGCTGTGAAAATGTCTAAATCAAGGCATCATCAAGATGATGCTTTCTTACTAAAGACTGGCTGCCAGCAATCCTGGACACCTGTGGCACATGGTAAGGCAAATGGTGGCAACTGCTGCTTTCTCCCTTCTCTCTGGGTCTTGTTGATTTCAGATTCTTGCTACTGTGGTTTTCTCTTTGTCTGAATTTCATTCTCCTATAGGACCATCAATAAGAGGATTAAGACCCATCCTGAATGAGGTGGGTCGCATCTTAAGATCCTACTCACCAAAAGATATTATGCTCACAATGGGCCCACAACCACAGGAATGGAATAATTTTAAGAACATACTTTTCTGGGGTACATACAGCTTTAAACCACCACAAAGGTAGGGGAGTAAATCTGTCTCTTCTGCCTCATCGTGGCCAAGAATAGATATCTATGATTTGTCAGTTTTCTAGTGCATATTTTGCCTCTCACCTATTGCCTATATAATTATCAGTAAACGTAATCTCCTTTTTCTTTTTACCCTCTCTTCCCATTATTTAGTTATTTCTGCCTTGTTAGAAAATTTATTATTCCTTCATCTTAATTCACACTTTATTTTAGCTTATATTCTAAAAGCTCACTGTTGGTTCTTTTGCTGAAATTTTTCTAAGTCATATATGAAGTTCATTAAATAGTACAGGGGTCAGCAAACTGTGACCTATGGGTCAAATCCATCTCACCACCTTTTTTTTTTTTTTTTTTAA
>JAQZBX010112527.1:0-10185 GCA_029593785.1 Cabassous unicinctus | reverse complement strand
GGCTCTGTACACACTTCTGCTGGGTATATACCTAGGAGTAAACTGCTGGGCCATATTGTATGCATTTTTTTCACCTTTAGTATTACTACCAAACAGTTTTCCAAAGTGAATGTACCAACCAGATCCTTTTTTTTTTTAGCAAATCAATTTTATTGATACATATTAATAAAGCATACAATTCATCCAAAGTGTACAATCAGTGGTTTTTGGTATAATCACATAGTTGTGCATTCATCCTTCAGTCATTAGTAGAGCATTTTCATTATTTTAATAATAATAAAAACAAACAAGAAAATTCTTCATCTCTCAGTCTCTCTATGCTGCTCCTGCTGTACATAGCTCCTATTTCTGGCTGTTCTTAAAAAATTATTTATTTATTAAGCAGTTTTATTGAGATATATTCACATACCATATGTTCTATCCTAAGCATATAATCCATGGCTTTTAGTGTAATCACAATGTTGTACATTTATTACTACAAAAAATTTTAGAACAATTTCATTATTCCTAAAAGAAAAACTCCATACCCCTTAGCAGTTCCTTCCCCAGCCCTACATAACCACTAATCTAGTTTCATCTTTATAAATTGATTAATACTTACATTTTATATAAATGGAACCATACAATATATAGTACTTTGTGTCTGGTTTCTTTCACTTAGCATAATGTGTGTGTGTGTGTGTGTGTGTGTGTCTGATATTAACATAGTGTTAACATTAATTTCAGTTTCAGAGAAAAAGTCTTATATATGCAATTTTACCCATATTTATATTTCACAGTTTTATGATGCTATACAGTCTCGTTATATTTTTAGCTTTCCTTTTAGTAATATACATGACCTTAGACTTTCCCTTTTAAACCACTTTCATACCACATGATAGTACTGCTAGTTACAAACATTTGTTGGGTTTTCACCTTATCTATTCATTTTCAAAGATTAACACACATCCTTTTTACCAATTCAGCACAAGTTAACCCTCAGCTTTCCATTCTCTAACCTCATTTCATTTTCTGATGACCCATATTCAAGTTATTAACTCCATGAGATTACACAATATATTTAGTTCATAGTAGTGCATTCATAGAATATTTGTCCTTTTGTCTGGCTTACTTCACTCAACATAATGTCCTACAGGTTCATCCATGTTATATGCTTCACAACTTCATTTCTTCTTACAGCTGCATAATTCCTTTGTGTGAATATACCACAGTTTGATTATCCATTCATCAGTAGATGGACATCTGGGTTGTTTCCAACTTTGGCAGTCATGAATAACACCACTGTGAACACTGGTGTGCAGATGTCTGTTTGTGTCACTGCTCTCAGTTCTTCTGGGTATATACCCAGTAGTAGTATTGCCAGGTCACGTAGCAAATCTGCATTCAACTTCTTTAGGAACTGCCAAACAGTCCTCCACAGTGGATGTACCATACTGCATCCCCACTAACAGTGAAGAAGTGCTCCTATCTCCACATCCTCTCCAACACTTGTAGTCCTCTGTCTTTTTAATATAGGCAATTCCAGTAGGTGTGAAATGGTATCTCATTGTAGCTTTGATTTGCATTTCCCTAATCGCTAGTGATGTTGAACGTTTTTTCATGTGTTTTTTGCCATTTATATTTCTTCTTTGAGCAAATGTCTATTCAAGTCTTTTGCCCAATTTTTAATTGGATCATTTGTCTTTGTATTGTTGAGTTGTAGCATCTGTTTATGTATCATAGATATTAAACCCTTATTGGATATGTGATTTCCAAATATTTTCTTCCATTGAGTCAGCTTCCTTTTCACACTTTTGACCAAGTCCTGTGAGGTACAAAAGTGTTTAATTTTGAGGAAGTCCCGTTTATCTATTTTTTTCTTTCATTGTGTGTGTTTTAGGTATAAGGTCCAAGAAACCACCACCTACCACAAGGTCTTGAAGATGTTTCCCTATATTTTCTTCTAGTAGTTTTATGGTCCTGGCTTTTATATTTCAGTCTTTGATCCTTTTTGAGTTGATTCTTGTGTAAGGAGTGAGATAGGGGTCCTCTTTCATTCTTTTTGTTATGGATATCCAGTTCTCCCAGCACCATTTGTTGAAGAGACTGTTTTGTCCCGTTTGCATGGCTTTGGTAGGTTTGTTGAAAACCAGTTGGCCATAGAGGTGAGGGTTTATTTCTGAACTTTCAATTCTATTCTACTGATTGATGTGTCTATCTTTATGCCAGTACCATGCTGTTTTGACCACTGTAGCTTTGTAATATGTTTCAAGGTCAGGCAGTGAAAGTTGTCTCACATCACTCTTCCTTTTTAGAATGCTTTTGGCTATCCGGGTGCACTTTCCCTTCCAAATGAATTTGGTAATTGCCTTTTCTATTTCTGTAAAGTAGGCTATTGGAATTTTGATTGGTATTGCGTTGAATCTTTGTTATCAGTTTGGGTAGGACTGACATCTTCACAATATTTAATCTTCCAATCCATGAACATGGAATGTCTTTCCATTTGTTTAGGTCTTCATTGATTTCTTTTTAGCATTGCTTTGTAGTTTTCTGCATATAGGTCCTGTACTACTTTGGTTAAATTGATTTCTAGGTATTTGTATCTTTTTGTTGCTATTGTAAGTGGAATTCCCCCCCCTGATTTCCTCCTTGAATTGTTCAATGCTATTGTACAGAAGCATTACTGATTTTTTATTTTTGTGTGCCGATCTTGTATCCGGCCACTTTGCTGAACTCGTTTATTAGCTCCAGTAGCTTTGTCATAGACATTTAAGAGTTTTCTAAATATAGGATCATGTCATCTGCAAGTAGTGAGAGTATTACTTTCTCTTTTCCTATTGGGTGCCTTTTATTATTTTTTTTTCTTGTCTAATTGCTGTAGCTAGAACTTTTAAGACAATGTTGAATAACAATGGTGACAGTGGACATCCTTGTCTTGTTCTTGATCTTAGAGGGAAAGCTTTGAAGTTTTCCCCATTGAGTATGATGTTGGCTGTAGGTTTTTCATATATGCCATTTATCATATTGAGGAATTTTCCTTTTATTCCTATCTTTTGAAGTGTTTTTATTAAGAAAGGATGCTAATTTTTGGCAAATGCCATTTCTTCATCGATTGAGATGATCATATATTAATTTTTCCTTCAATTTTTTAATGTGGTGTGTTATGTTGATTAATTTTCTTATGTTGAACCAGGCTTGCATACCTGGAATAAATCCCACTTGGTCAAGGTATATAATTCTTTTGATATGCTGTTGTTTTCTATTTGCAAGAATTTTGTTGAGGATTTTTGCATCTATGTTCATTAGAGAGATTGGTCTGTAATTGTCTTTTCTTGTAGTGTCTTTATCTGGCTTTGATATTAGGGTGATGTTGGCTTCATAAAATATGTTGGGTAATTTTCCCTCTTCAATTTTTTGGAAGAGTTTAAACAGGATTGGTGCCAGTTCTTTTTGTAATGCTTGGTAGAATTCACCTGTGAAGCCATCTGGTCCTGGACTTTTCTTTTTTGGGATATTTTTTGATGACCAATTCAATCTCTTTACATGGAATTGGTTTGTTAAGTTCTTGTATTTCTTGTAGATTCAGTGTAGGTGGTTTGTGCATTTCTAGGAATTTGTCCATTTCATCTAGGTTGTCTAGTTTGTTGACATACAGTTTCTCATAATATCCTCTTATGATCCTTTTTATTTCTGTGGGGTCAGTTGTAACTTCGCCCCTTTCATTTCTGATTTTATTTGCATCTTCTTATCTTTGTTAGTCTAGCTAGGGGTTTGGCAATTTTATTGATCTTCTCAAAGAACCAGCTTTTTGTTTTTTTGATTTTTTCTTTTTGTTGTTGTTGTTCTCAATTTGATTTATTTTTGCTCTAATCTTTATTTCTTTCCTTCTGCTTGCTTTGGGAATAGTTTGCTGTTCTTTTTCTAGTTCCTCCAGTTCTGTTAGATCTTTGATTTTAGATTTTTCTTCTTTTTTAATATAGGAGTTTAGGGCTATAAATTCCCTCTCCCCACTGCCTTTGCTATATCCCATAAGTTTTGATAAGTTGTGTTTTCGTTTTCTTTCGTCTCAACCTATTTACTGATTTTACTTAACGTTTCTTCTTGACCCACTGATTGTCTAAGAGTGTGTTGTTCAGTCTCCACACATTTGCGAGTTTTCTCCTTTCCCGTCTATTATTGATTTCCAGTTTCTTTCCATTATCTGAGAAGGTACTTTGAATAATTTCATTCTTTTTATATTTATTGAGACCTACATTGTGACCTAACATGTGGTCTATCCTGGAGAAGGATCCTTGAGGGCTTGAGAATAATGTATAACTTGCTGAGTTTGGGAGTCATGTTCTGTATATGTCTGTTAGGTCTAGCTCGCTTATCGTATTTTTAAGTTCTCTGTTTCCTTGTTGATCTTCTGTCTAGTTTTTCTGTCTAATGATGTGAGTGATGTGTTGAAGTCTCCAATGACTGTTGTAGAGATGTCTATTTCTCCCTTCAGTTTTGCAAGAGTTTGCCTCATGTATTTTGGGGTACCCTTTTTAGGTGCATAGATTTAAGACTGTTATTTCTTCCTGGTTGATTGTCCCTTTTATTAATATATAATGGCCTTCTGTATCTCTTATACATTTTTTGCATTTAAATTCTGTTTTGTCTGATATTAGTTTAGCTATCCCTGTTCTTTTTTTGGTTACTGTTTGCATGTTATATCTTTTTCCAACCTTTCACTTTCAGCCAGTGTATTCATGGGTCTAAGGTGAGTCTCTTGTAGGCAGCTTATGGATGGCTCATGTTTTTTTATCCATTCTGTCAGCCTACATCTTTTGATTGCAAGTTTAATCTATTCACATTCAATGATATTACTGTAAATTCATTATTTACTTCTATTTTATTCTTTGGTTTTCGTATGTCATATCATTTTTTCATCTTTTCACTCTTTTGGTTATCCTTTGTGCTATGCTTTCTTTTGTAGTCTCCTCCAAGCCTTTCTCTCCTGTCACACTCTTTCAGGCTCTAAGCTTCCTTTAATATTCCTGAAAAGGTGGATTCTTTCTTATGAACGCTCTTAGTTTCTGTTTGTTTGTGAATATTTTAAACTCATCTTTATATTTGAAAGGCAGTTTTGCTGAATAAGGAATTCTTGGCTGGCAGTTTTTCTTTCAGTATCCTAATTATATCATACCACTGTCTCCTCACTTCCATGGTTTCTGATTAGAAATCTGCACTAAGTCTTACTGGTCCCATGTATGTGATGGTTTACTTCTCCCTTGCTGCTCTCAGTATTTTCTCTTTACCTTTGACATTTGACATTCTGAGTAGTATGTGTCTTCAAGTAGGTCTGTTCTGATTTATTCTGGTTGGGGTATGCTGTGCTTCCTGGACATGTAAGTTCATTTCTTTCATAAGAATTGGGAAGTTTTCAGCTATGATTTCCTCAACTACTCTTTCTGTCCCTTTTCCCCTTTCCTTCTGGAATTCCCATGACATGTATGTTGTTGCATTTCATTTTATCATTCAACCCCCTGCACCCTTGTTCAATTTTTTCCATTCTTTCCTCTCTTCAATTTCAGCTCTTCTGTCTTCTGTATTACTTATTCTTTCATTTATCATTTTGAGTCTGCTGTTGTATGCCACTAATGTGCTTTTGATCTCAATTATCGTATCTCATTCCCATGATGTCTGTTATTTTTCTATTCAGGTTTTCAAATTCTTCTTTGTGTTTACTCAGTATCTTCTTGATGTCCTTTATCTCTGTAGTCATGATGTCTTTCAACTCATTAATTTAATTTTGGAAACTTATTTGAATCTTGTTGAATAGTTCTCTCAAATCTGTGTCTCATCTGGGGCTTTGATATATTCCTTTGCTTGGGCCATTTCTTCCATGGTCTTAGTTTGGCTTGTAATTTTTTGCTGATGTCTAGGCATCTAATTAGGGTGGTAAGTTTACTTAGATGCTCGAGTTCTCTCTTTCTTTGGGTTTTAGTGGCAGGAGGCTGTGTGTTACTGCTGTTCTTTGATTCTTGGTTCGACCTGTTCTGGGTCTTTAGATTTGTCCCTGTTAGTTGTTCAAATATTGGCCCTGGACCCAGTAATGGGTTGCAGACCTACTTCCTACGGCCTTGGGAAGCAAGGCTGCAAAGGCCTGAGGAAACATCTCTTATTTATTTTCAATTCTCCCCCTCCCCTCTTGGTCCGCCAGCAGATAGTGCTCTTTAGCAGCCCTCTCAGTTCAATGCCTGTTCCAGGTGTGTTTGCTGCTAGAGGGAGGAGATCAGTGTGATAGAGGTCCTTGCCTGGAGGCGAAGAGCCTTGCAAATCAAACTTTCTCAGAGGCAGTTCTCCAACCTTTGCTGGCAATCCCCTCCCTATTCCCAGGGAGGAAATACCACTCCCCTCTGAGTCCTCAATAACCAGCCTTGGTCAGTAGAGAGGGAGATTGAGAGGGTTGGATCTCTTTAGTCCTTTGCCTGCTCCCAAGGCAAACAATGGCATGGCCCACCCGGCCAGGAAGGGGTCCTGGGACACAGCAGACCAAATTTGTGGGTCAGAAGTTGAGTCAGGGAGGCTGATGTGGCTCAAGCAGTTTAGTGCCTGCTTCCTACATGGACGGTCCCAGGTTCAGTCTCCAGTTCGTCCTAAAAACAAAGACAAACAACAAACAAACGAAAAAAAAAAACAACTCCAGGGAGCCCATGTGGCTTAGTAGGTGCATGCCAGCTTCCCACATATGACCTGGTACCGCAGAAAGAAAAAAAAAATCCACAAAAACTGAGTCAGCTTTAGGCTGTGTCCCTCTCTCTCCCCTTTCCTGGGGAGTTGTGTCCCTGGGGTTCCCTTTTTCTGTATCCACCAGCCTGAGGCCTGAGAATTTAAAAGTGTCTTAGGGTGGGGGTGGAGCCGGCAGCTTTGGCTTTTAATTCACAGTTTTGCTGCCATGATTCTTTGCCCCTCTCTCTTCTGGGTGGTGTCTAGCCTACCCCTGGCATCTTAAACCCTAGAAGATTTTTTTCCAGGCCATTTCTGTCTGTCCTCTAGCTATTTTTTCTGTGAGAAGACAATCCCATGTCTTTATAGTCCACTATCTTCCCATATCCAGTTTTGAAAAGTCCCCAAATACTTTTTTATTTCCTCCTTTTATGATGGAAAATTTCAAACATGTACAAAAGTGAGAATCTAATGAGCCTTCATTTTCCCATCACCCGACTTCAACAACTTTCAACTCTTGACCAGTCTTGTCCTCTTCCTGTCCATGCCTCATTAGGAAGCTGGTTCCAGGTGGTCTGTCATTTCATCTGTAACTATTTTGGTATGTGTCTCTAAAAGATAAAGATGCAATATCATTATCACACTGTACAAAGGTAACATTAGTCTCTTCAGTATGATCAGATATTCAGGAAATGTTCAGTTTCTTGATTATCTCATGAATGTCATTTTTTTTCCCACTTAATTTGTTTGAATCAGTATCAGATAGTACCCATACATTGCAATTGGTCGCTATGTCTCTTTACATCCCCTTTAAACTGTAGGGTACTCCACCATGTCTTTTTCCCTCTTGCAATTTACTAGTTAAAGAATCCAGGTTGCTTTTCCTGTAGTATTTCTTACAGGATGAATTTTTCTGATTGTGTCTTCATGGTTTCCTTTAACATGTTCATCTGTCCTGTTTTTCCTGTAAATTAATACTTAGATCAGATTCAGGCTCAATTTTGGGGTAAAAAGAGTTTATAGTCAGCTAAAGGGGGGTGCTAATGCAAAATACCAGAAATTGGCTTGTCTTTATAAAGAGTATTTATTTGGGGTAGAAATCCACAGTTACAAGGCCATAAAGCGTAAGTTTCTTCGCTCACCAAAGTCCATTGCCACGTGTTGGAGCAAGACAGCTGCCGACGTTTGCCAGGATTCAGGCTTCTTGGGTTCCCCATGTGAATGCTCACCAGAGGGTGACTTCAACAGAGGAAGAGTTTAATAATCAAGTTGATAAGATGACCCGCTCTGTTGCAAATACTCAGCCTCTTTCCCCATCCACTCCTGTCATTGCCCAATGGACTCATGAACAAAGTGGCCATGGAGGTAGGGATGGAGGTTATGCATGGGCTCAGCAACATGGACTTCCCCTCACCAAGACTGACTTGGCTACAGCCTCTGCTGAATGCTCAATCTGCCAACAGCAGAGACCCATACTCAGCTCCCGATATGGCACCATTCCTCGAGGTGACTAGCTACCTGGTGGCAGGTTGACTACATTGGGCCACTTCCACCATGGAAGGGGCAGCGATTTGTTTTAACTGGAATAGACACATACGTACTCTGGCTATGGGTTTGCATTTCTGGCATGCAATGCTTCTTCCAAAACTGCTATCCGTGGACTTACTGAATGTCTTATCTACTGCCATGGCATTCCACACAGCATTGCTTCTGATCAAGGAACCCATTTCACAGCAAATGATGTGCGGGAATGGGCACATGCCCATGGAATTCACTGGTCTTACCATGTCCCCATCACCCTGAAGCAGCTGAATTAGTAGAACGGTGGAATGGCCTTTTGAAGATTCAATTACGGTGCCAATGAGGTGGCAGTCCCTTGCAGGGCTGGGGCAATGTTCTCCAGGAGGCTGTGTATGCTCTGAATCGGCATCCTCTCTATGGTGCTGTTTCTCCCATAACCATGATTCATGGGTCCAGGAATCAAGGGGTGGAAATGGGAGTGGCACCACTCTCTATTACCCCTAGTGACCCACTAGGAAAATTTTTGCTTCCTGTCCCTGCAACCTTAAGCTCTGCTGGTCTACAGGTTTTAGTCCTAAAAGGAGGAGTGCTGCCACCAGGGAACACAACAATGATTCCATTGAACTGGAAGTTAAGACTGCCACTTGGCCACTTTGGGCTTCTCTTACCTTGAATCAACAGGCAAAGAAGGGAATTACTGTACTGGCTGGGGTGATTGATCCTGACGATCAAGGGGAAATAGGACTACATCTACATAATGGGGGTAAAGAAGAGTTTGCCTGGACTGCAGGAGATCCTCTAGGGCGTCTCCTGGTACTGCCATGCCCTGTGATTAAAGTCAATGGAAAATTGCAACAAACCAATTCAAGCAGGACTAACAATGGCCCAGAATCTTCAGGACTGAAAGTTTGGGTCACTTCACCAGGCAAAGAACCACAGCCAGCTGAAGTGCTTGCTGAAGGTAACGGGAACATGGAATGGGTAGTGGAAGAAGGTGGTGATAAATATAAACTTCGACCACATGACCAGTTACAGAAACAAGGACTGTAATAGTCATGAACCCTTCTTCCTTGTTTCGTTATGATATGATTGTATATGTACACAAAACAAATTTCTTGTTTTCTTCCCCAACCTTTCCCCCTATCATATGAAAAGTTGTATTAATTTCACGTCATAATATTTAAGGATGTCAAGTTTAAGAGTGAATATTACCCAAGGACTTGCACCCTATTCTGTAGGGAATTAATGCGTTTGCTGTTATACGCAGGGGAGTTGAACATGGTTAGGCGGAAATATATATGTATGCTTGTCTGTTATTGTTTTTACTTAGAGACTAAGTATGGATTAGGGTAATGTGTATAGTTGCCGAATTGACAAGTGGTGGACTGTGATGGTTAGGCTAATGTGTCAACTCGGCCAGGTAATTGTGTCCAGGTGTTTGGTCCAGCAAGCACTGGGCTAATTGTAATACAAGAGCATTTATGGACTTCTATCACCAGTGAGTTTACTGCATGGATGGCTGATTACATCTGCATAAATCAGGGAGATTGCATCAGCAATGGGTGACACTTTTATCCAATCAGTTGAATGCCTTAAAAGGGGAAGTGATTTCAACATTCAGAGAGAATTTCCCAGCTCATCTTTGGACAGCCAGCTTCTCCCAGAAACTCATCAAGGACCTTCATTGGACTTTCATCGGAGCCCCTGATTTGCAGCCTGCCTGTGGAACCTGTACTTGTGCATCCCCACGGTCGCGTGAGAGACTCTTTTAAAATCTCATATTATTGACAGATATCTCGTGTTGATTCTGTTTCCCGAGAGAACCCTGACTAGTACAGATGGTGTTATATTGACACCAGAAAATGGATGATGTCTGGTCACATCTCTTTTTGTGATATGATAACTATCTAGATTCATTAACTTATAATAGGCCCATTCCTTTGAAAATAATTTTCAAACTGCTCTCAAATATATTGAATTTTTTTTTTT